>MU602808.1:10362-43539 GCA_025201865.1 Ramicandelaber brevisporus | reverse complement strand
TTAGTGATAACTCGACACTTGGTCCAGTTGAACTTCTTCTTTCGCTTAAGAACGAAGAGTCTGGTGCCGAGGCGAAGATTACTGCCCGAGTTTTCCCGCCACTTCCAAGCGGCTTGAGCAAAGACGGTATTGTTCTTTTCATCCGGCCATAGTAAGATGTAGTTATCCATTAACTATACTTTTTAGTAAATGGTTACTGTTTCCTATTTATTAAAAAACATGTCCCCCGTAGCTTGGTCAGCGTATGAATGTATGAAAACAAATAGTCTGTTAGGTTAGAGACGAGTTAAACATTGCTTATCAAATATGAATTTTACGTTTTACTTGCCCTTACTTGAAACGCACTTTTATTCCTGATAGATATTCAATAGAGCCACCATGTCGAGTAGTGAGGAAAGCCTTTTGAAGAATTTATTAGTAAAGCAAATTAGTGTCAGCATTCCTAGATGGCAGGTCTTTGAACTGTTTTTTTTTGTTTATCAAAGTGACTTTCTTTCGAGCCGACTTCTTTTGTCTCTCTTTCTCTTTCTCTCTCTATATTGGAATGTATGTGGTCTCGAAAATGTAAACAAACAAATAAACAAAAAGCACTTTCTCACTTTCTCACTTCCTCGCCTCTAACAATAACAATAACTTTTTTTTTTGAAATCTACTACTAGCCGTTGACCTTTTCTACGCCAGTCAAGACGCTCTAGCTTGCCTAGTAATTGAGATGACGATGCTGGCTGGCAACAGATTCCTCAACCCCGACGCGATCCACCCGCCCGACTCGCCTGATGTCGCTGGTATGTTTACTCTGTCCATGTTTGTTTACCTTTCGTAGTCAACCCCCACTTGTAGTGTCTTTATCAACGTTACTACTGCTACACTAACATTCACTTATTTCACCGCTTTTCTTTCTTTACCTTGCATTGCTTTGATGAAATCTGTACAGGTATGGATGGCCGGTATAGACTGGCCAGAGATCACTCAGATGCCATGAACGATGCCAACTGGATTGAAACCAGACGGCGCCATTTAGTAGCTTATGAATACGCCTGCCATTTACTCGAAGCCAAAGAATGGATGGAGAGCATCATTGGCCACACTTTGCCACCTATTTTACAATTTGCTGAATCGCTACGCAACGGCGAAGCTTTGGCCGAACTCGCCCATCGCTTCTGCCCAGCAGCAACTGAGCGCAGCATTTATCGCAATCCAAAACTCAATTTCAAGCACTCAGATAACATTAACACGTTTTTGATGGCAGCAGCACATGTTGGATTGAGCAAGATTTTCTTGTTTGAATTGGTTGATTTGTATGAAGCTAGAAATCTGCCCAAGGTTGTGTATTGCATTCACGCATTGAGTCACTTTTTGGCATACCAAGGATTTGCCGAAGCTGTTGGCAACCTGGTCGATTCGGTTAAATTCTCCGTTGGTGACCTGGAGGCAATCAAGCGTGACTTGGAAGCTACAAAGGTTACATTGCCCTCATTTGGTAAATTGAATGCAATGCCGGAACGTGCTTGGACAGCCAATGGCAGTGGTGGTGGTAAAATGAAGCGAGTCAGTTTGGATGAGACAAAGTTTACAGTGGGCAGTGCCAGTGGAGACAGTGGAACTTCGGTAGGCAAAGTGTACAGTGAAGTTCGAGCGCGCAGATTCTGGGAAACACAAGTGGATGTAATTATTAGTGCGCAAAGCCGAGTTAGAAGAATATTGGCTAAAGGTGAAACTGAAGACTTGAGAATTGTAAGAAATCACAATTTACTGCAACAAGTAATTCCTCAATTGCAAGCCAATATCCGTGGATTATTAACGAGAAGATTTGTGCAGAATGAATTACTTCCGGAATATGAGCGTAAATTGGAAGAGGCTCGTCGGGAAGAAGAATTGGCACAAGCAATTTACATTCACAAAGTCAGAATGTGTCAAGCTATAATTAAAGGTCATCTGGCAAGAAGACACGTTGAGGATGTGATGATTCCCGAGTATGAAGGGCGAGAAAATGCAATCATTCAACTTCAAGCACTGATGCGTGGATATCTGGCTAGAAGCTATGTGAGTGAAGTGTTGGTTCCAGAGCAAGATGCCAGATTAGACGCAATTATAAAATGCCAAGCATACATTAGAGGTTACCTGGACAGATCATATGTAGCAGAAGTGATAATACCTGAGTTTGATGAGAAAGAGCTGAAGGTTATCAAATGCCAGGCGGCTATTCGTGGCTATTTGGATAGAGTTTATGTAAATGAAGAGTTGGCTCCTCAGTATGAATCTAGAATGCGTAACATTAAATTAGTACAAGCTATGATACGTGGCTATTTGGGCAGAAATGAGGTTGCTCGACTGGAAACTGCTGCTCAAATGAAGCAGCTTGATGCTGTGCGCCAGCTCCAGGCTCTTGCCAGAGGCTACTTGGCCCGTCGTCTTCACGAACAGCTCGACCAAGAGCGTTTCATGAATCTGATTAGAGGCATGCAGCAGTTCTGCCGAATGCTGTTGGCTCGTCGCGAGTTGACTCGTCTCAAGCTGGAACGCGATGCTCGGCTGGAATCTGAGCAGAGAGACAAGGAGCGTGCTGCTATTATTATCCAGGCTGGAGCACGCGGCTGCTTGGCTCGTCGTATGCTGCGCTCAATCCGCGAAGAGGAGGTTGTCACTGCTCGTCGTGAATTGCAAGCTCGCCATGAATACTATCAACGCCACACTCAGAGCATTCGTCGAGTTCAGCACATGTTCCGTGCCAAGCTGGCAGGACGTGCATATCGAACATTGGAACTGGGCAGTCCGCCTGAGCCTGGAGTGATGCGTTCATTCCAGAACCACTTGGCAGATGGCGATTTGGATGTCAATGAAGAGCTTGAATTGGAGCGTATGAGACAAAGAGTTGTTGATATGATTAACTCTAATTTGGAAGTTGAGCGCGCATTGAGCGATTTGGAACACAAGATTGCCAAGCTGGTCAAAAATCGCGCATCCATCGAAGAAGTTGATCGTCTGCGCAAGCGTCATCCAAAGCTAATTGAAGAGCTGGCCGCACTCGCCGAGTCTGCTTCGCCATCAACACCCTTGCCGCTGTCTAATCTTGGTATCGGTCCACTCGGCGAAGGCTCTCCACATGGTTCTGCATCTGGTTCTGCATCTTCACTCTCCTTGCCATCAATGAACAATCACAGCAATGGTGCATTGAATGCAAGCCGCGGCAGTGGCAAAGCAATGTCAAATTCATCAAACTCATCAATCACAGCCACTCGGAATGCAGCACTTAACCTCGGCCCAGCTGCTATCTTCAAGGGTCTTGACCGTGCCTCTCGCAGGAAGGTTGAGAGCTATCAACATTTATTCTACCTGCTCCAAACTCAGCCCGAGTACTTGGCTCGACTAATGGCGAGCATGAACCAGAATCCATCAGCTCACAGTACAATGGGTGGGTTTGTCGAGTCTGTTGTCAGCATGTTTGGCTTTGCTCATGATGGCAGAGATGAGTATTTACTTCTTCGACTGATTCGCACTGCAATTGCTGAAGAATTGCGTATGGTGAATGAGATTCGTGATTTCTTGCGCGGCAATCCAATCCTGATCAAGCTTACTGTCCAGTACAGCCGCCGTCCTCACGAGTTCCAATATCTGCGCAGTTTGCTGAGACCAACTGTGGATCGTATTGCTGGTGACCATAATCTGAGTTTATCAACAAATCCAGTGGAGGTGTACAACGAGGTAGTCAGTGCTGAAGAAAGACGAACTGGCCAGGCTAGCGGTCGTCCGTACAATGTGTCAGCTGAAGTGGCACTGTGTGATACGCAGACTCGCATGCAGCTCCAGGAGAATCTTCGTACATTGCAAGACATCACAGACCACCTCGTCAACTCCATCATTGCCTCGCTTGATCACTTGCCGTATGGCATTCGCTACATTGCTCGTGAGCTGTATGATCAGCTGATGGCCAAGTTGCCAATGGAGCAGCCAGCCACTGTACTTAAAGTTGTTGGCCATTTGGTGTTTTATCGGTTCATCTCTCCAGCTTTGATTGCTCCCGACAAGAGCGGCGTCGTTGATGCTCAAGTCGAAGTGCGTGCTCTCAAGAACCTTGCCCAAGTCGGCAAGGTGCTCAATCAGATCTCTGTGGGCCGCGAGTTCCGCGATGAAGACACAATGGCCAGCTTGAACGCCACCGTTGCAACGCATGCTGCCCGATTTGCCGAGTTTACACGCCATGTCATTGATGTACCAGATCCAGAGTCCCACTTTGATGTTGATCAGTACTGGGACTTTGCATTGACTCATGCACCTCAATTGTACATTAATCCAGCATCAGTGTTCTCAATGCACAATATGGTTGTTGAGAACATACACATTGTGGCTCCAGATCCTCATGATCGATTGCACATCATTCTCAACGAGCTCGGTGCAGTGCCCGACAAGACCAACGGCACGAGTGCTGCTCTGAGAGGCACGGCGGTCAGATTGGATCTCAAGGATCGATGGGCTGACGAAGCTGGCAACAGGGCGAGTGCTGAAATCAACAAGAACTGGGTCGAAGCCAAGCGTCTCGTCCTGTACATTTTGCGCATTCAATCTGGCTCCAATTTGCTTGACATTATCCGGAAACCATCCACCGACCTGGAAGAAGAGCGCTTTGCCGAGTTGTTGAGACAAGATGTGCTCCGTCGCACTGTGCCTGTTGCACCGCATGATCCCCATCTGCCTCCACCTGCCGCCGGTGGCACGCCCGTTCCAACCACAAGGATAATGCCAGGTGGAATGCAGGATTTGCAAGGCATGTCGTTTGCTGACGCCAAGTACGATGTTGAGCTGCGGTTGAAGCGTCTCGAAGCGTACAAAATGTGCTCAGAGGCTGATGGATATCGCTCTGTTTTGATGGCGATTGGCCGCGATTTGCAAGAAAAGCATGCTCGTCGCCAACGGCGTCGTAAAGATGCGCAGTCGCTGACTCGCACCATTGAGGCACTGTCCGACAAATCTGCTTACTTGAATGACCAGCTGCAGGCATACTACGATTACATCAAGATGAGTTTAGATGGATTCGTCAGGCATGGCCAGCAGCGTGTGCGAAGAGTATTGCCATTCACCAAGCAGTATTATCACCTGAAAGAATTGCGCGAGAGCCACACCGGCATCCCCACATTTGGCTCGTTCAAGTACAGTGCCAAAGACTTGCACAAGAAGGGTGTATTGGTGTCAATCCACGGGTACAGTCAGCAGCAGTTCAACAGGATATCGATCACTGTGTCGTCTCAAACCATTGGTGTATTTGACATCAAGGTCAATTATCTTGGAATGCCTGTCAAAGACGGCGCTGTTCAGTTGTTACTGGATGACTTGCTGGAGCTGCAAAGCAACAACCGCAACGTTATCAAGCTATTTGATGACACAGTTGAGGTGAATGTCAACCTACTTGTCTTCCTAATCAACAAGAAGTTCTTCTCATAATTTGTTTTTTTTTTACATCCTTTCCATTCCCTCCTATTCCTCATCTATTTCCTTTACTGCCTTTTTGCACAAAGTACTCGTATTGTTCTTGCTTTAAACTATTTTCATTCAAAACAATTGATAATCATCGTATACAACCTACTTGATTTTATCTATCTAAATCTAATTTAAACGTTGAGCGAAACAGTTTCACGCTTGCTCATGAGCTCGGCGTAGCTGGTGAGCGCTGGGCGGACATGCTCCTTAAGGAATGAGTCAACCTGCTCTGGAGCACGACCGATGAAAGTAGATGGATCCAGCAGCGAATCTAAATCGGCAATGATTGGAGCAAAGTATGGAGTGTTCTTGACACGCTCGAGCAGATCATTGTCGCCGCCTTCTTCCTTGACACGACGGGCAGCCTGGTGGCTGAGAACGCGAATCTCCTCGTGGCATTGCTGGCGGTCGCCACCGCGCTGCACCATGGCCATGATGATGTTCTCGGTTGCCATGAATGGAAGCTCGGAGCGGATACGGCGGGCAATCACGGCTGGGTAAACAACCAAGCCCTCGGTGACGTTCTGCAGCACGGACAGAATGATGTCGGCAGTCAAGAAGGCCTCTGGAAGAGCGACACGGCGGTTGGCAGAGTCGTCCAGAGTACGCTCGAGCCACTGAGTAGCAGCAGTGTTGAGGGTGTTGCCAATCAGAGTCATGAGATGGCGAGACAGGGCACAGATGCGCTCGCAGCGCATTGGGTTGCGCTTGTAGGCCATGGCAGATGAACCAATCTGGTCAGCCTCAAATGGCTCCTCAATCTCCTTGAGATGAGCGAGCAGACGCAAGTCGGTAGCCATGCGGTGAGCAGTGGCGCCAAATGAGGCCAGTGCGTTCAGCACATCAACGTCGACCTTGCGGGAATAAGTCTGGCCAGTGACTGGGTACGAGGCAGAGAAGCCGTTCATCTCGGACACGAGCTTGTCCAGAGCCTCAACCTTGTCATGCTCGCCCTCGAACAGAGCCAGGAACGATGCCTGAGTGCCAGTGGTGCCCTTGACACCGCGGAACTTGAGGTCGTCACGTGCACGCTGGATGTTGCGCAAGTCCATCAGCAGCTCCTGCAGCCACAGCGTAGCGCGCTTGCCAACAGTAGTCAGCTGAGCGGGCTGGAAATGAGTGAATCCAAGTGCTGGCAGCGCACGGTGCTTTTCAGAGAATCCAGCCAGTGCCTCAATAACACCAGCGAGCTTGCCCAGCAGCAAGTCGAGGCCGTCACGCAGAGCAATCAGGTCGGCATTGTCCGTTACGAAGCACGATGTGGCACCCAAGTGAATGATGCCGGCGGCCTTGGGGCAAGCTACGCCAAAAGTGTGAACGTGGGCCATGACATCGTGACGGCGGCGCTTCTCTTCGGCAGCGGCCATCGCATAGTCAATGTTCGTGAGGTTGGCGCGCATCTCCTCGAGAGCCTCGTCGGTGATTTGGGGGAGACCGAGCTGCTTCTCGGCGGTGGCCAGCGTGAGCCAGAGCTTGCGCCAGGTGGAGAACTTTTTGTTGTCGGAGAAGTTGTAGGCCATGGCTGGCGACGCATAGCGCGAGGTCAGCGGGCTCTGGTACTTGTCGCGGCTGGAGTCCATGTGTAAATGGCAATGTGGAACGTAGATTCTTTCTTTCTTTGTTTGAGTGAGTGGGTTAGTGTGAGTGCAGTAGTCGATTGCAGCTCCAAGCTCGAGATCAGACTCAGAGTTTCGTGTGTGGCGGGAACTCTTTTTATATGTCGCCAGCTATCCGAACCGACCCGCAAGACATTCTTTGCTGTACCCCTTTTACATTTTACATTCCCCCCCTTTTGCATCACCGAGACATTTGACATCCATCCATGGTATCGTATCAACCTTATCGACGATATCGACTATATCAATCTTATCGGCTATATTGACATTACTTTTTAATAGAGATAATTAACAAATAGCTTGATCATTATCGTCATCACTGGTTGTCGTGTCGACTTCCGGCACCGATTTACCGAGTCGCTTCTGGCACAGCAAAGTCTCCATATCCCAATCCGTACCAAGAATCCACCAAACTTGCAGAATGGTTGTCGCAAGACTACCACAGCCCATCGCCGACCACAGTCCATAGACACCCCATTCTCGACGGAATGCCAAAAAGTAGCCAACTGGCAGCGAGACCACATAGTATCCAGCGACTTTGAATAGCAGGATTTGCGGCTGCCGTCCTTTCCCTCGGAGGATGCCGTTGAATCCATTGTTCATGCCGATCAGTAAAACTACGACTGCAATGTACTGGAACAGCGAGCTAGTCAGTGCAACCACATCATGCTGGTTGCTGTAGTACTGAGCAATTTCGAGTCGGTACACAAACAGCACCACGCTTGCAAATGCGGATACGGCGCAGCAGATGACTGTTCCGACAAATGCTACTCGCTTCGTGCGTCTGGCATTGGAATCGCCCAGTGCATGACCAACCCGAGCAGCAGCAGCCATTCCAACAGGCAAAGTAAAGCCGCTGGTTCCCATACGCAGCGTTGCGGCTACAATTGGGTGGACCACCAATGCCAGTGGATTCAACTGAGCCGAAGCAATCGTGATGATTTCTTGGGTGCCGTATTCAACCATCAGAGTTAGAGCAGCTGGAACACCCAATGTTACAAACAGCTGCCAATCGCGAGTGGCTTCGTGCCAGTTCCAACCGCCCCAGGTATCTTTGCAGCATCCAGTGACTTTCACGTAAACAACCATGGTAGTCAGATGGGCAACATACGCCAAACATATCGAAATTGGCGCACCGGAAACACCAATGGCTGGATTGCTGACAAGGTATGAGCTGCTCAAGACGCACACTGGCACAGCAACTGATACACTCAGTACGCTCGGAGCTTTAATATCCTGCGCAAACAGGAACCTCTTGTAGCTGTCTGCAACCGCGCTGATATAGTAGCACAGTATATCCCATCTCAGAAACACCACTGCATCTCTGTTAATTTGCTCCGTGTTTGTCGAGAATACCAGCCGAAACAGCCACTCGCTTTTCCACAGACATGCCTCTATCGCCACAAACATAATCGTAACAATGACAAACAGTCGCTGGAACCAGTATCCAGTCAACCTGGGGTTTGTATCTGCCGCACCGGTGAATGACTGGCTGCAGAGCGTCTCGATCATTGTGCCCAAGCCCATCATGGGTGCAAATGCAAACAGAGTACTGATTGCGCGACCAGACGCAAAGGCGGCGAGGGCTTCTTTCCCAAGCGTACCGGTCGCGCCAATGGCGGTAATTTGGAGAAACATAATCATACTAATAATGTACATCATCGGTAGAGCATATGTCAAAAGCGACAGAGCTTCGGATGCAAGAGTTGGCAGTATCGTTGGTGAGCTGTTGACACAAGGTGACAACAGTGGTGCGCTTTCATTGTTGTTGTTGCTGCTGCTGCAACTGTCGTGTTCGAGGGCAGGTCTGTGTGCAGCCGGTGGCACCAACGTCGCCCGCGAATCGGGAGACGTGTCGTCAGCCATTGTAACAGCCACAAACAACAAGGCGTCGTGTCTGTGCGAGGTCAAAAGAAAGAAAGAAAGCGGGCAGGTAAGTAGGCAAGCAAAAACAAAAGCAAAAACAAGAACGAATAAAGTCGAGGTTGTGCTGACAAAATTGATAAGCTCACTGTTCCTCAAAGTCGCAATAGCTGGGAGTCACTTTGTTATTCTCTCTGGCTCTCTGCTTTACTCTTTTTTCACCCACAGCTCGCTCCCACAGTGGCTGACAGTGGAGTGATAACACCCAACAAATACGACAACATGATGCAGGTCACACTGTGAGAAGTTTAATTGTTAAACACAGGTTGTATTTCTTTTGTTTAAGGGTTTAATGAATACTGTTCAAGGACGTCGTCTAGGGACAACTTTAAGAGCGACACCAGAACTGCTTCTGTTGTGACAAACTTTATTCGTTTGGCAGCCTCGGGTGATTCTTGCTGCAATGGCCGATACACATCCCTCCAGATACCACTGTCTTCCACACACGACACAACCATCAGCCGAGCTTGCACATCATCGTCATCATCGTCACCATCCTCTTCAATCTCACTGGTGTCACCATCATAACTTGCCTTCTTGTCCCGTTTCTTTAAATCCTCGACATCTTGAATAAACGCAGTTACAACCTTTTGCAAACCTGCTTTAGTCGAAATGTGCGTCGTAACTATTCCACCCGCACACTCAATACACGGCTTCAAACTACTTGCTTTTGGTTCAGTTTTCGGTGTAATGATCACTGTCCATCCATCGTACAGTCTCCATCCAATTTTGTCATCATTTCCATTGATATCACCACCATCACCATAACCATCAAGACTACGCTTGTTATTAGACTTGTCATCTCTCATTCTCAACACAGTCTGCAGTTTGAATCCATACTTTTGCTCAGTCTTTGGATCCACCACTGGGAATTGACGCTCATCCAGCCAGTATCCAGCAGCCGCTGACTGAGTTAGCCACTCTGGAGTCACAAAGAAGTGGGCAGTTGACATTGCACAAAGAAACTTTTCAGTTCTGGCAATTGCCGTCGTAACGAGATGAGTGCACGTTTTGGCATCCGATGTGATTTTGCAAGCTTTGAGTTTTGAACGAATTGCTGATAAAAGAGACTGAGGCGGCTTGTAACCAGTGCACAGAATGCGTATTGCAGATGCTGTAGATTTGCCAATTTGGAGTGCTGCTGCTGTTGTAGTTGTTGTTGATTTGGTGGGTGTTTGAGAAGAGACTGAGGCTATATCGCCAAAGTCGTCAGAGATTGTTGAGAATGCGGATTCTAGTTTGGGCTTTCCAACACGTAGTGACGATGACGATGATGGCGCAGAGTTGATTGTCATGGATGAGATTGTGTTAGAGAGTCGCTGAGTAGTAGGAGTTGTGAACTGGCTTGAAGGCGGATCCAGCATACGCCTTTGTCGACCGCCTGCTGTGCGAGGTGTCTTAATCTGAATCGGAGCGGGTGAATCACTCTCATTATCATCATCATCATCATCATCATCATCATCACTATCACCACCACTCTGATTTACAATTTGGGCAGCATTATTATCACCATCATCATCATAGTTGTCAATGTCAATGTCCATAAAGTTGCCCAGACTGATATCATTTGCACTGACGCCACTGATTTTAGTACGTTTTCGCTTCGCTACACTCTTCATCTCGTCACCAAATGCAGTTTCTGCTGCCATTACGGATTTGAGGTTGGATGCAGCATTCTGTGCAGCTGCTCGGCGGACATATCGTGTCACTGGTTGCTGCAACTGCAATTGTGGCTGTGGCTGTGGCTGTGGCTGAGGACGCTGTTGTAATTGTGGAATCAGGAATGATAGCTCGGATGATGGAAGTTGCGGCTCACTCATTGGTAGTGCGGGCGGCGATGAAGGTGGGAGTCGAGGAGGAGAAGACGGTGGAAGTATGGACTGCTGAGGCTCTTCACAGGGACACTCGTTGAGCCATCTCTCAATTTCATCCAGGCTGACTGAAGAACCTGAATCCGTACCAACTACAGAATCAAGTATGCTTGGATATCGCCGACTGTTTTGTATTGTAGCGGCTGGTAGATATCGATACATTTGCTTGTTTGCATCATGATACGTCCAATCACGCACGCAATCTTCCAGCCAAATGTGTGAGATGACTGATTTAGTGCTGTCATCATTGAGATAATCACTGCTTGCTGCGATGAGGTGCGTATAATGATCAGTGCTGCTTTCAGCAAGTTCGGCTCCAGCAATCAACACAAGGCGCTCCAAGTATGCTCTCGATTCAGCAGAGTAACACGAGTCAGAGATGGCAATCCGAACTTGCTGCGATTCAAAGCCAGGAATCGGCAGTGATCGATGCGGGAAGAAGAGTGGCGACCGCATCGGATGCACAAACACATTAGCGTCCATTATAAACTGCAGCCAAGCAAAGTTACCAATCAGAATCTGCTTGCTGCTGCTGCTACTGAGATTGTGACGAACTGCTGCAGATACCAGTTGATGGTCGCGTGGATTGCCATCTCGAGTATGGCAAATCAGAACATCAATGTTATTAATGACTACTGGTGATTGTGAGAGTATCGTAACTCCATAGCTGCGGAGTCTCTGACACAGCGCATCGATATGATCATCGCTATTGTCGTTTGTAATTGAAAGATAGACTGTGGCACCACGTAGAAACGAGGTGAGAGTATCGACGCTGTGTGCCATGAGCTTGTTATCGTCAACTGTGGAGCAGAATGGAGATATTGTTGAACCAAGTAGTAACCGCGATAGCCACGATCTGTTTCTAACTCCAGCTGTTGCTGTTGTTAAATGTTGATTCTGTTTCTTTTGTTGCTGCTGTTGCTGATTATGATTATTATGATAGTAAAGCTCCAGTGGCAGTAGTCGTTTTATAGTTATGCAATCATTCAGCCACTGTAGAGTCGCAATGTGGATAGAAGAGTTGGCAATATCCAAAGTTGAAGCATCATCATCATCTGTAACTATGATATGAGTTATTACGGATAATGCGTTGTCATCATTATCACCTTCACTTGCTCGAACAAACCGCCCGCCATATCTTTCAACCAATTGACTAACAATGCGCTCCTCATCTACTTTCAAACCGAATGCTGTTGCGATAACACCGCTAAACATTGCGGATGCCATGACGGATGACTGAGTAATGCGACTGTCGCTGTTATCACTAATATCCAGCAATAACCTCGCGCTCTCTGATGCACGAAATGATGAAAGCCACTTCAGATGCTGTATACAGTTGAGCCGCGGCGCAAAGAACATTTCGTGCAATGTCGATATTCTGACAGATGGTGAGACATTGGAAGCGATGCTGACGGCTTGCTGATATGCCCAATCTGGTGTTACAAAGCGCGTTCGATTCTCAGTTTCAGGCATTGGTGGATGTGTAAACAAACAAACATCTTGGCAAAAAATATGAGTAACTTTGTCCGTGTCGATAACTGAAGCCATTTGACACAGTGGAGGTAGACTGGTTCCATCGCTTTTGGTGGCACCAATGAAGTCAGATGCAGGCGTTGCACCAAAGTGAACAAGCAGTGCTTCAAGACGTGCAGCTTCGAGTGGGAAGAGCGAGGGATCAATCAAGAACACGCAACTCGCAAACACTGTTGGTGTGGTTGCTGTAACTGCTGTAACTGCTGTAGTTGTAGTTGTCGTTGTCGCACCATTGCTCGTCATACTATACTCTAACAGTGTGTACGCAGCGCTATGCAGGTCCACCAGAACTATCAGTGTGTACGCAGCTTCGTGCCGTGCCGTGTAGAAAGAATAGAGGAGGAGACGGAGGAGGAGGAGTGGATTGTCCAAGTCAATCTTCAGCTGTTTGGGCTTTTTGGCTTTTGGCTTTTGGCTTTCTGCTATTCGCCTTCCTTCAATACTCCGACGACTCGCTTTCTTTTGTTGTTTACATCGCCGATTGATCGCCATAACAGAGCCCCATCCGTAGCTATGGATGACGATCGTCTTCATCAGCGTCCCTCAGCTGTGTTGCCAGGACAGACTGCACCGTCTTTAACCAGCCTACAGTCTCATAACAGTGACAATACCAATAACAATAGTGGTGGAGGTGGAGGCGGCACTTTTCGCAATGTTCGAAACGCAGCTCTATCTTCGTCGTCTTCTTCTGCCTCATCGTCATCTGGTTCTGATGATGAGATGGATATTGACAGTCAGAACAGCGGTACTAGAAGACATCACCACCACCATCATCACCATCAGGAGCATCATCAGCAGCAGCAGAGGCGACATGGTCGACGGAGAGCTCACCGAGAACCTGGTCAACGGCATAGACGTGGATGCCCGATGCGAAGCAAGGAGCAGCTCGTGGGGAGTAACGGGACTGGCGGCGCTGTCATGGGTCTATTAAGATGCACGTGCTCGCAACCAGCTGATATTCTATTTAGCAACAACAATAGCATTAGCATGATGAATATTGATAGCAATGGCAATGTTAGTGGTGGTGGTGGAATTGATTGTGGAAGTGGTGTACGAAATGCACTTGGAATGGATATTGGCAGTAGACCGCCATTACTCTCGCAGCTTAATGGCCAGCCAATTCAGGCTGGATTGAGTCGAAGTCAAAGTCTCAGTGCGGCTGGTAGTGCGAGCGGACCAGCATCATCATTTGCTCAGTATGGAGGAGGACGATCCGCACTCAACATCGCAGCAATGGCAGCTCGTAACAAGATATTCGGTAAAGTGATTGTTAATGAAACCAGCGCAGCAGCCGCAGAGATTCAGTCAGAATATCGACTGACGAGAACGCTGAAGATGGTCGCAGAGAAGGCTACAACAGGCAAACTCAACATGGATCCGAGCCAATTGAGTGCAACAGAAAGCGCATTTAGTCCATTTGCCTCATTGTACTCATTCCAGCCACAGCAGAATCAGAGAGTAGTCAGCAATGGCGAATCCAGACTACGAGGATCGGTGGATATCTCTGCGCTGGTTAATGATGATGGTGATGATGAGGACCATGATGGCGACGATGTTGTTGATAGAGTTGGTGAATCTCGGATCAATGAATCAGATGATGGTCTGCCAGACATTGTGCCAACTTCACAGGCGGCTGCAGAGCTGTCGTCATCTGCATTTGAGGATGTGGTGTCAATGGCAAGCTCAACAATTCCAACGCGTTTCAGAACACATCCAACTCTCAACTCAAACGTAAACATGCAGCCACCGCCTCCACTTCGGCTGAGTAATGTCATGATGTGGCGTATGCGAGAAGGCACACCCTCTCCTTCAACTTCAGCTGCGTCATCTCCACATCTGACAATGATGTCTGACACCGAGTCGCTTGTTGCTCCGTATCCGCCATTGGCAGCCGGCGAACGCGAGTTTGAGGTTGATGACTCTGCACTGTCATTGGGTTCATCTGCAGGCAATTCGAGAACAGCGACTAACCAAGCAACTGCATTTTTGCCACCATCAACTCCAAATACAGAAATGGCGTTAAGCACGGCTGGCACAATGCTGAGTTCCTCGTTGCCATCATCTTCCTCTTTTGCTGTGGCAATACCGATCACACCACGCCGTAGCACCGGTCTTGGCTCAGTTATTCATGTATCGCCCGCCATCCGTCGTGTGCACTCTCGATCACCCTCAATGTCATCTCGGTCACCAATGATGATTTCTAGTCCTGAGCCAACATCTACTGCCATGACGCGCAGCGTGAGCAGCACCGGTCCATCAGCCAACGCTGCAAACACTCCTCTTAGTAGCGCCACTTTGCAGCTTCCACCACCATCCATCCCACCACCACTGGGAACTGCAAGTGCCCTAGGCGGCGCACCCATCACAGCTCGCCCGCCAAAGCGCAAATACACTGGTTTGGACACCGACTCTTTCAGCTGCAGTAGTCCAAGCGAAACTACAGGCTCGGCCTCACCATCCGGTCTAAACAATGGATTGCCGGTCAAGAGACGCATCCAATCTCCAAACACCGCCATCATGATTATTCACTCACCTGGTAGACGTCGTCAGAGTTACTCGCCATCCACACCGCTAATGCTGCCATCTGCGCTTTCTACGAGTCAATTCCGCCTCCATCAGCAAGCTCAGCAGCAAGGACATCAATCTTCACAACTTGCTTCTGCAATTTCACTGCCCTCGGCAATCGATACACCAAATCAGCCACCAACACCTGGGTCATCGTTGTCTGAGATTGGTGGCATTCGAAGCAGTCGTCGCGGCAGTAATGGTGCACATCTGATGTTCCCGCTGGCGACGTGGGCTGGATTCGGTTCGACTTCCTCAGCTAGTACGGCTAATGCTGTCACGGTACAAGCAGATGGACTAGGTACCGATTCTACATTGTCAACATCGGCATCTCAACAGCATTTGCAGGCACATGCAACTGCCAGTCAGCAGCAACACCATCAGCAGCAGCAGCAGCAACAACAGCAGGGAATGAGCGAATGTCCAAGTCCATTGATGCAGATTCTGGGACACCGACCGCGCTCTCGCTCATCTTCTCTTTACAGCCTAAACTTTACAGGCGGTCATTTATCTCGCTTGACGCTTGGGAATCAGCAACACCAACATCAACAACATCAACAACACCAACAACAGCTTCAAATATCGGGATCATCGTCGACAACCACGCGAAGCAGCAGTGGAAGCACAAACAGCAATGTCATCAACACCACCAACAGTAGCCATGCAATGCACATTGACTCGCCTGTGACATTTGAGACATCAGGCGGTCTACGCTCGCCTCGTGGCATCAGCAGTGGCAACAATAACGGAGGAAATGGTATAGGCGGTGTAGGAGGAGGAGTGTTGAGTGAACGAGGCCACACTCCATTGTCACCACTCTCACAGCAGCACACACAACTTCTGCCAAGTGACGCTAGTCTTGACAATGAAGCCGTCAGAACGAGGTCAGCAACTGTTCAACGTGTTACTCAGCAAATGATTGGGGATCGAACCATCCTGCTTGCAAACCCACCTTCGGCAAAGAAACGAAATTAATTCACTTTAAACTGCCATTAAATAGATATTAATCAACATAGGCAAATATGTATGGTCATTACATAAGCTGTCCATAAAATGGTATGTCCTAAATCTAGTGGGATAGGCAGCAGTTGTGAATGTGTATAGCTCATAAAACTGGCGATATTCCTGCGTCATCACCCACCATTTTCATTCAAGTTTGATATAAACTGACCTTCTGATCACACAGTGCATGACTGTCGTCAACAATGAACTTTTGTTTTTGCGATACAGTGTGGATGGATGAAGGCGATTCCTGCGTCATCACCCACCATTTTCATTCAAGTTTGATATAAACTGACCTTCTGATCACACAGTGCATGACTGTCGTCAACAATGAACTTTTGTTTTTGCGATACAGTGTGGATGGATGAAGGCGATGTGTCGATTTTATTCGCGTTTGTTTTTTTTGCTACCACGAAAGGAGGTGACTGGTTTGTTCTCTCTGATCTCAACTACTACCCAACTGAAGAGTGACCAGCTAGCAACAACAACAGCAACAGTAGAACGGAACAGAACAGAACAGTTGATCTACCCAGCAAGCCAGCCAGCCAGCCAGCCAGCCAGCCATGTCGACCGTGAAGATCAAGACAGAGCCAACTCCAGCAACAGCAGCAGTCAACGACGTGAAAGTTAAACTCGAGCCAAGTTTATCCACAGGTGATATCAAACTCGAACAGCACATTTCAGACATTGACACCAAGTTCGAGCCTGGCAGCGAGGCTGACAGCGAAGTGAGTGAAGAAGACTACATCAAGTCAGAGAGTGACGATGACAGGGATGACGATGACGGTACCGACCAATTCACAATAACTCCCAAGAGACAACGAAGGGTCATCTGCAAACACCTTGGTTGCAGTCGTAGTTTCAAACATGCCCACCATATGAGAGTACATCAACATGAGCATAGGCTCCAAACTGAACTCGGCATTGATGGGAAGTCCTACATTCTGACTCGGCAGTCATTAAATGATCGATGGCCATGCCCAGTTCTGAATTGTAAAGTGACAGGCAAAACAGTTAATGTTTTATATATGCATATACGAACAAGTCATGGTAATGTTTTGATACAGCAACATCAGAGGCCTCTATCTCAGTCGACTCTATGTAAACGTTATTTCCATGATGTGGATGACTTTTATGTGGGTGGGGTTCGCTGTGGCTATCAGACTACTATTGGAGTGTTCATTTGTTACGAATGCCGATTGGTTTCAGAATGTCTACTCACACACTTGCAACAAAAGCATGGATACGATGAAAAGCTGATTGACAACTCTACTCTACCAGAAAGTGCAGTGAATGCAAATGCTGATCCCAATACTAATCAGCACACCAGCAACCCTCATCTCGCCTCAGCAATTGGCCAGCCATATAAACAGCAGCATCCAGATATTACTCAAGGTTGGTTGTGTGTTACATCCGATTGTGGGCACTGTAGCCGCTTAGCTACTAATAAGACTCGTCACAAGAAAAGGATACATCGAGGCGAACAAATATCGACAGTTCCAGCACTCATGTTGCGTCTTGTGTTTGGCAAATCGAAAGCTAGCCACTTTCTCATTAGTCGCATTGACCAAACAGGTGGCACTGTTACAGCCAGTATCAACAGAGTGAACCAGCACAAATATGACTATGGACACGATGGATTGAAAACTCAAGATGGGAATCGAGATGATGTCGAACAGGATGAGACTGCAAACGGATTCAATCAGAAGAAGCAGTGGATATGTGAATATTCTGATTGTGGGCTTCTCTTTAACTCATCTGATTCTCTTAGCGCACATCGGCGAGATCACAACCTTGAGGTGGTGATTAAAGTACATGGCAGCACTTACACTCTCACTCGTCAATCTTTAAATGATCGATGGTCATGTCCAGTCTCAGACTGTGAAGTAACATTCAAATTGATTAGTTCCACACATAAGCATATTCAACATACTCATATCACATCGCTGAAACATAAACGTGCTAAGAGTGAAGTGGACGATATTCAGCAGCAGAAGCGGCAGCAAATCATCAAGAAGCGTAAACCGATTATTAATTATTTAAAAGTGGATGCTTTTTACGTCAGTGGTACTAGATGTGGCTACCATAATCCGACCGGAGTGTTCATTTGCCACGAGTGTAAGTTGGTGCCGGAATGTCTACTTACGCACTTGCAGCAGAAACACGGCTATGATGAGAAATCGATTAACAGCTCTGTTCTACCGGAGAGTACTAGAATTACTGGAAGCGATCCCAATATCAATCAACACACCAGCAATCCATATCTCGCATCAGCAATTAACCAGCCCTATCAATGGCGAAATTCGGACATTATTCAAGGTTGGCAGTGTGTTGAATCGAATTGTGACTACTGTTGTCCCACAAAAAGGTATTGGAATAGACATAATCGTATGGAGCATAAAGGTGAGCAAATATCGACAGTTCCAGCTGTTGTATTGCGATTACGTTTTGCAAAAACACAAAACACGTACTTTTTTATTACTCGGTTAGATACAGCCACCAACAACAGCGTAGAATCAAATAACTCTGTGAGTCAGCATAATAGCGAATGTTGTGACGATGATGGCGATGAATTAGTGCTGAGTGATTACAGTGATGAAGATGATATTCATTAGCCGAGAACAGTGACAATGCCCGTAAAACCTTCACCATCATATTTTAATACCTTTTTTTATTTACTTTCGTAGTGCAGCGGGCCAGCTGTTTGCAATTTTGTTCCCTTATATTTAATATTACTCATGGTTGTCAGGATCCAGCACTATAGCCTATAGTCGAACGAGTTTGCTCGAATAATAGTAAAACTGTATTGTAACATTTTGAAGAAGAGAAAAACAGGAATAGGAAAGGAAAGTAGGAAAGCATGAAAGGAATAAAAAGGAAAGGAAAGGTGTTTAACAAGATAAAAATAAAGTTATTAGGAATTATGTGGATTGGTTGGATGTTTGACCTGACGCCCACCATGCATCTTCACCAGATGGAACAGTCTTGGGACTAGTGTCGTATCGAATGCCTTCTGTAGAAAGTGCATCCTGGCGAGCTGTTTGTGTACGATTGCCATTTTCATCTTTGTCATCATCATCATCATCATCATTGGCATCCTCTTCATCAGAAATCTCGTATACTGCCACGACGTCTGCTTCATAATATTCGTGTTCAGTATCATCCGAATCGTCATCGTCGTCGTCATCATCATCGTCCTCATTGTCTTCATCATCTTCGTCATCATCTGGGTTGTCAACATCATCGCTGTCCTGGCTGACTGATGCAGACGCAAGAATGGCTTTCACTGCGTTGATATCTGCTGCTGGACCAGCCGTTCTACCAATATTCAGTGCCGCCGCAGCCAGCCGTGCTTCCTCAACAGCAGCAGCCTGATTAGCATCGTCAGTAGCTCCACCCTCATCATTGTCGCTGTCTTCAGCATCAACTACATCCCACGAAGTGATCGCCGCTGCAGACGCACGTTCATCAACCACTGGCCGTGCCGCTTCTGCTTCCACTTCTGCTGACGTTGGCGATCCATGCATTTGCTGATACCCTTCAACAATATCAGGGTTGTCTGGCGATGTTGGCGAAGTTGGCTGTGAAGACGGTGGACCCATGTGCATCGGTACATGTCCATGCCCTGCCGATGTCACTGCCAATGCATACTGTGCTCTCCATGCCAAGTTAATCATCTCGGGCACACCGCCGCCTATTGCCATCAGACTGTCATGAGTTGCAGGATCGTTCATTAGAATTGGAGGCTGCGGCTGTACAACTGGGAAGATGATGGTGTCGCCATGCAAGATCATGGCTCGCAGTACATAGGCATTCATGCGGAGGGATGAACAGAGAATGAGACAGAGGTTTTGGAGAGTCATCTTGTTGACGTCGCTGTTGGCAGCGAGCTTCTTGAGAAACGACGATGTCACGCGCAGAGTGTGGTAGGTGGCTGGAGTTAAACGACGAGCCAGTAATGCAACTTGGTGAGCAACAAACTCATCGCGCAGTAGTGTCTCGTGAGGAGAGTTGAGTGCATGGTTAGACTCATCAATGGCATGAGACACAGCAAATGCGAGCAAGCTGGCAGGGATTGTGTCGTCTGGCGGGTCTACCGGACTTGCAGATTGCTGAAGTCGCTCCATGTATATTGACTGCTGAGTATTGCGCTGCTGCTGCTCAATCATAAGTACGTGTCTATTGAGGGTGTGGTATGAAACATTGAGGACTGCATTGAACTCTGGCAACAGTTCAGTTGTCAATATAGAATCAGGTAGCTCTCTAAAGAACATCTTGAACAATGTCGCTACGCAATGCACATCAACAATCACATCCTTGTCTCTATCGTGTCGATATCCACCAAGTCCGCCCATTGACGATGTGGCTGGTGCTCCTGATGCCATAGACTGAGCAGTCGTTGCTGAAGCTATTAAATCTCGGTCATTTCCTCCATCAAACCACGCTTTAACTTTGTTGACAGTAGCAGTTGAGCCAGGAATTCTAAAAACACCAACTTCATTGATTCCAAATTTATTCAAAAACGCAAGGCATCGTTCAATCACTGCGGGAATCGGTAAAAACTGCGGGCGAATGCATGATGCTGCAGCTGCCGCATCGAGCGGTAATCCAAATACACTTTGGTTGGATGCAATTGAAATCTTGGCAAATGGTGGCGTCGGGTACAACATTGGCGCTACAATTGAAGGCGATGGAAGTGGATTAGTAGAGCCATCGCCTGATACTGAATCCGATGCGCTGAAATCCGCTACAGTGACTGAGGTTGCATCGTGAGCTGAAGCCGCGCCGCCAATGTGGCTCTTGAGCTTTCCAAACATCTTTGTCATTGCCTTGCGTCGACCTTCTCTTGTGCGCAAATTGGGTCGGTCTTCAGCCGTAGTTGGCGGTGGTGTAGTTACAGCTGATGCTGCTGTTGTTGTTGATGCTACTGCTGGGTCAGTCTGTTGTTGCTCAGTTTGCTTTGGACGATGCAAGAATCCACGAGTTGAAGCTGTTGGTGGCAATGGCGGAAGGCCGCGAGTTGTCAGCACTGGTGAGACAGCATCCGTTGGTTGGCCAGGCACACTGGCAGCTGATGATGCGTGTGATGGAGTAATCGACACAATAGATCTACTGGGCATAACTGCAGATGTGGAATCAATGGGCGAGGCTATTGTGCTGCCAGCTAGTGAGGATGAAGAATGTAGGGAAGTTTGGGACTGGGCTGCATCACCTGTAACAATATACTGCTGTTGCTGCAGTTGCTGAGTTTGTAGAGTCTGTAGAGGTTGTTGAATTTGTAGAATCTGTTGTTGTGGTTGCTGTGGTTGCTGAGAGTCCAAAATAGACGGCTGATCAATTGCAGTGCTGCCGCTATTGTTACTGTTATTGGTATTGTTGCTAACGCCAAGAAATGAATCCGTTCCATTAGAATCGTTCGATGTAGAAGATGACTGCGATTCCTCAAATGGCGATGCCATAATAAACGATGCCGCACTGACCATCTGCAACTCATCATCCTGCGACTCTTGCTGAGTTTCAATCATGGCCGGTAATTGCCGAATCTGCTTTGGATGATGAACATTTTGAGCAGAGTGATGTTGATGGGGATGAATATATTGATTCTGGTGATGATGTTGGGGATGGTGCTGCTGCTGATGCTGATGATGTTGCTGATGTTGATGCTGATGTTGATGAGGATAATGAGGTTGATGGTGCATTTGGACTGGTGCGTGAGTTGCAGGTCCAACTGCGGCGCTACCGCTATGCTGTGAATTGGGATGTGGACCTGTCATAGTGGCTGATCTCAACAACCTGCGTAGCTTGCCCTTCACACCACTTCCACCTCCACCAGTGCTACTCGTACTCGATGCTGCCTCGTCTCGTACATACCCATCGCCCGATTCCCTCAATGGTACCTGAACTTGAGATTGCATCGAATGCTGTTGCTGTTCTTGTTGCGGTTGTTGTTGCGGTTGTTGTTGTACAGATACTGCTGAAGGCGGCAATGGCGGAAGCGGTCTGGTTCCTGCCAGGTTCCCGCCAGCAACTGCAACAGCGACAGTAGCCGCACCCGCATTGAGACTTGCGCTCGCCGTTACATTCGGGATCGCAGCAGTCGCGCTAGCATTGGCGCTAATACTGACGTTTTCAGAGTCACCCATCGCCCTTCTATTGTTGTTATTGCTGCTGCTGCTGTTGCTGTTGTTACTGTTTATTGATGCCTGGGTCAGCGACAGAGGCGGATCAATTGGCGTGGGTACTCCTCTTCCCTGCTGTTGTAGCTGGTGTAGCTGTTGCAGTTGTAGCTGTTGCTCTGCAGAGCCGTTGTTATTGTTTCCGAGCTGCGGTCGCGGTTCGTCACTGCTACTACTACCAGACGAATACGGTCCTCCGAGAATCGAGCTGACGTCCACAGGCGATCTCGGTCTCTCGATGCTGTTGTTTACCGCAAAGAGGTTATTGGCTACCGTGTTTCCGCCAACTGCCGCTGCTGTTGTCGAGACAGATCGTGTCGAAGATGAGGAAGAATACGAGGTAGTTTGCGCACGTTGCAGTTGAGCTGGTGGAGGGAGTGACTGGGGAGCCGAAGCACCTGACTGTGGCTGCCCCGTCGAGGCTGCTGCCGCTGTCGCTGAGCCCGACTTGGTTCCTCTGCGAAAACGCTGCAGCATCAACAATCAAAACACACCAACGAACAATGAAACTGTGTGTGTATGTGTGTGAGCGTGAGTGCGAATGAGTGAGTGAATGGGAGTGTGAGCGAGAATATGCGCGTGCTACGTGGGTATGGGTTTGTGTTTTTTTTCTTTTGGTTGCAGTTGCAGCTCGGAAAGGTGCGCGTGTATCTGTGTAACTTTCAGCCAGCTACAAATACAACTATAACAGCAGCAGCAACAGAAACAGCAGCAGAAGAGCGCGCACAGGAAGAATAAGGAGGAGGGAAGGAGAAGGAGACAGGTGCGAACTTCCTAGGACTGACAGCTGACAGTCGTGGACAGATAATGCGTGGTAGGTATCGTTTTGACGGAAGTGCTGAATACTATGATGACAAACAAACTCTGACGGAACTATGAGCTTCCTCCCCACTCACTTGCGCGTTGGCTCTCTCTCTTTTTCTCTCTTCCTCCCGACAACTGTGGTAGCCAGAACTTGCGAAAACGCGTTTCAACAACAAACTTTCTGGCGGCGTGGGGAATCGTGAGAGAAATGCAGAGTCTGGGTACTGGCTGTACTGGCCATGATTCGCAGAGACAGTCTTTCTGGGTTTAGGGTTTCAAAGAACGGAGTTTACCTTAACAAGTAAAAATGCTGACCAATGCAAAAACAAAAGGTGTACGATGTGTGATGCGCGTTAGGAGTAGAAAGTAGATACAGTCAGCGGCGGCGCCATAGTTGTGAGTAGATTGACCTGTATTTTTGACTGGCAGGTGTGTTTCCTACTTACGTTATACTCTACTGGGAGACACTGGAATGTTGCCAAATGTTGCCAAAGTCAAGGTCAAGGCCAAGGTCAAAGTCGCCTTAGATTGATTGTAAAGATGGCAAGGATGAAGAAGCGATATCTTTCGCACGCTGTGAATAGGGTATCCAAGTGCCCTTTTGGTTAATTACTGTTCCTTTCTCGTGTTGATTAATCGAGAGGGCAGCATTGACAATGTAACCTACGGCGCCTTGCTCGCTGGTAGCAAATGGCATGTATGCCATCAAAGATGTAAACAAACGCTCATACCATGCAAAATCTCGACCCAAGTTAGTGTTTGGAACGAATCCAGGATAAACGGACAATGCTCGTGTTGGGCTGTTTGCGTCACTGTCGATCTTGTAGGCCATTGCGTCCATGTACAGCTTCGACAACGTGTACATGTCTTTAGCGCTATATTTGGATTCATCCGGATTGAGAATGTCAACAGCAATGTCAAGCGGAGCATTTTTGGCCAAGCCAGAAGAAACGTTGACAACTTCCCGCAGCTTTCCACCCAAAGCGTCCATTAACAGCGAGGTGAGCAGCTGATGTCCAAAGTAGTTCACCATTAACGTTCTATCCACTCTAACGCCATTAATCATTAATGGCATTCCGTTACGATGCTTTGGGAATTGACCAGCATTGTTGATTAGAATCAGTTCCGTTATATCAAGCTTTGAGATAGAGTCTACAAACGCACGGATAGACTCAATTGAAGCCAGATCCAGCTCCACAAATGTTGCAACGTTACTTCGAGAAGAGTTTGTATTAGTAGAGTTGAGCCAGACTGCCGTCTCTTCTGCCTTGGCTGCATCTCTACAGGCCAAAATGACATTGTATCCGCGTGTTATAAACTCTTTGGCTGTGCCTCGACCAAGCCCGCTGGTAGCGCCAGTCACTATAACGGTCACCATAGAGTCCTCTTTCACCTCCTCTGGCTGGCTCATCTAGCGAACAGCTGGCGAGGTTTCAAAAAGTTGTTTACAAAAAGAAAGAAGCAACAGAAAGCAACTCTGCAACAAAGAAAAGAAGCAAAGCAAAGAAAAAAGAAAAAAGAAAAACCAACAACAACAACAACGACGACGACGACAACCCAGTGTCGATCGAGCAGATCTCTTTATTGCTGCAGCCACTCGCAGTCTCCAACTCCAACTCCAACTTCAGCTCCAGCTCCACTGTAACATCTATAGAGGAACAATGATGCAGACTTCAATACAGACGGTTGGAATCAATCTGGAAAAGCTCAAGAGCTTGATTGTCAATATTGGAGGTTCGCCAGAGCTTCTTCCACAGCAACAGCCCGCTCAACAGACTGTAAACAGTGGTGGTGATCAATCAAATGAAGTGATGGTTGATGGCGGCGATGTTGACGATGAGACGGGTGAGATATTCTTACCAATTGATTCTGCACGATTGAGGACAGTGGACTCGGGGATGGAATACAAGTTTGATAACAAGAATGTTCCAGCAGTAGATGCTCCAACAGAGTCTGTGGCTATTGAAACACTTGAATATGAGAATGAAGACGAAAATGAAGACGGAAATGAAGATGAGAGTGAGAGTAAGAGTGAAAGTAAGAGTGAGCATCAAAGCTGTGATAACGATACTAGTGGCGATGACAACTATGATGGTGATGCTTCAGAAGATGAACTGCGCGAATATACAACTGGTTCGTGGGAAGAATCCTATGATGGCATTACTGATGAAGATGAAAATGAAGACTACATTCCCTCGAATCTTGATTTAGATGTTAATGTGACTGATGAAGAAGAAGAAGAAGAAGATGATGTTTCTGATGTCATCTTGCTGCAAAGGGATTATGGACTGAGCCAGACTGGTACTGTTATCCCCGAATATGAAGAAGATGCCACTGCTGTTCATAGTGCCGACTCAGCCAAAGGATGCGATGATAATAATATTAGTAGTAACAATAACAATAACAATAACAATAACAACAATAAGCACTACACAGTGGATCAAATTGCAAATGGATTCACCACACTTAATGTATCATGGGACACTGGTTCGGATGATATCACACCCATTCACACACCACAGACTGGCGAAGTTGATCCATCTACCTTTACTATTCAGACACACTCGCATGGCGCTATAATATCTCAGCACTTGCTCAAATTTGGTAGTATTGATGATAATGATCAAGATTCGCAGAAGCAACAACAACAGCAACAGCCGGAACGGCGGCAGCAACAACTTGGCAGTGACGATTTCCATAAAGTGACTGCGCCATTGGAGCGAGCTCATCATCAAATACACGCCTTTGTTTGCAATCGAAGCTTGAAGAAGACTGAATTGGATGAGCCAGTTAATAATGAGTGTTTACGTGGATTTATATTGTACACTGCTCACAAGTACAATGTCCACTGTACAACTGTGCCGTTTGGAAATGCCAGCTTGGTTATACTGTCGAGAATGGAAGAACCGAGATTTGCAACAGAAGTTGAGATTGATACAATAATGCAGGAATACTACGATGCAGTCAAACAAGGAAATACCAAGTTCACAAACTATAGAAAATTGATTCAGGGTCGTGGATTTGGAGGCAGAGCTGGTAAAGGTTCAAAGAAGAATAACAATAACAATAACAATAACAATAACAATAACAATAACAATAACAATAACAATAACAACAACAACAACAACAACAATGGCAATGGTAAAAAGAAGAAGAAGAAGAAAAATAAGAAAAACGACACTACAACTGCAACAACTGCAACAGCTCCAGTTGCAGCCACATCAGCAGCTGCCTTCAGTGACAGCGATGAAACTCCAATTGATCGCAAAGCATTCAGAGCAGCCAAAGCTGCATTGTATCCAAAGATTGGCGCAACTGTGGGTAAACACGCGAGACCACTGGATGGGTCTAACCTGGGACATCAGATACTAGAGAAGCTCGGCTGGTCGCCTGGGCACGGACTCGGTACACCTGGATCAGGGTCTGCTACTCCGTTGGAGATTGTCATTAGAGCGAAGGGTGTCGGATTGAGTACGCCTGCTGATGACATTGTCGATGATGATGCCGATGATATTGTTGAAGTTGAAGTTGATGAGTAAACATACCAAATAATTTGTACACTACCCACTCGCCCCGCCCCCACACGCACACACATTGTTATTCATTCCTTCCTTTCCCTCTCCTATTATTGATCTTAGTATTATTCCTATTGTTATTAGTATTGGTAGTAAAACTTAGCGTTATACCTTTCGTAGTATCGAATACTCACAGATTCTTTCCTTCTTTCTCTTGTTCTCTCGTTGTTTCCTTTTGTGTGCCTCTCGATCCCACCGTTTCGTCCTTACCTTTTTTCTCTTTCTTTCTCACCAAGTCTCCTTTCTGCGTTTATTTCTGAATCTGACGACGCAGCTTGTTGCCTCTCGTTATCTGTCTCTCTGACTTTGTGTGTGTGCGTGTGCGTGTTTGCCTTTCCCCCCTTCCCTCCCCCACTTGTTCCTTTTCCTTCGCTAGTTCTTGTCAAAGTTGTTCCTTATTCTTTGTTTTTATTTCTCTAACTTCAATATGGGCCGTATCTTCTCTGGTCTTGCCGGCCGTGATGGCGGAAGCAGCGCCGCGATGCTGTACTCCAACGTTCACCTCAACCTCAAAGGTACGCTTTACTTTCAACTATGACCGTTGCTTGCTCACAAGTGTGCAACGCGAGACACTGTGCTTTTGGTCGCACCGTGTTCTACGACAACAGAGGAGGCCACTGTGCTATTCAACCACGCTGAACAGCTGCCGTCGTGCTTGCTGTCGTGCTTGTTGTTGTGTTCCTGATGTGTAGTGATTGTTGTGACCGCTTGGAGAGCAATTCTCTCTCTCTCTCTCTCTCTCTGTGTGTGTGGATGGTGACCAACCAATACAAACTGTTTGGAAGTCTGGGTGCCTCTTCTTCTTTTGTCCAACCATCTTGAAGAAAATACATCCCGATGACGTCGACTCTTCCTTCAGGACAAGGACCGAGATGTTGCAGGACGACCAATGCCGCTAATATGTCCACAACATGCACTACTAGCAATGAAATGATACCACCATTCCAGAGACACAGCAGTATACTGACACTCTCACACTTTTTTGTTTCTCTTGCTCTCCCACTCTCCGCACTCACTCACTCGCCCACTCACTTGTTGTGTGGGAATCTCCTGAAATAAACCATAACAGACCCATCTGCGACGCCTAGTGAACAGCCATTGGTGGCGCACTTTGCGCAACTGTTGTCTCGCTGTCCGGAAATGCTGGCTGCCTTGCGCAATTATCGCGGCTCGCAAGAGCTGGTCAAGTTGGCACTGACTACGCCCACGCCTGAGAACGAGGAGGCTGCGTGGGCAAGTCTCGCTCCAGATGTCATGCAGTTGCAGGAGTTCTTTGAATTTGCTCGCGCCATCGAAACCAGTATGCCTGAGCTTCTTCAAGAGCTGTGCACTCCGTCTGCCGATAGCAGCCCAGTGCTGCGTCCTCAGGATCCAGCTGATGGAAACGCTGTTGATAGAGGCTATGCGATGCCGACAACGCCAGTCACACCAGTGGGAGTTGGTGATGGAAATAACAACAGTAGCGGGATGGCATCGGTGATTGTGGCGCACCAGGCACTTGTGAAGCAGTTTGCAGATATACTGTCGTTTGCGTTTGAGTTTGATGAGCTGAAGATGGCTGCACCATCGATCCAGAACGACTTTGCATTTTATAAACGCACGTCGCATCGGATGATGAAGTCGAACAGCGAGAATGTCAGAAAAAGCGTAATGTCTGGCGATATAACCAATAGAATGTCCTTGTTCTTTGCTTACCATAATCCAATGTTCAGAGTGGTCATCGACACTATTACTCAGTTCATCAACCGTCTCCAGCTTACTGCTAGAAAGTATCATCACCACAACCCCTCTGGTGCGTACACTACTCATTCTCAGCAATACCCTGGTGACAATGGACAGATTCCTCGCATCAGCTCCGGTGGCATGGCTCGTTCTGGTGGTGGTGGCAGTGGTGGTGGCAGCAATCCTGATGATATTTCTGAGAGCATTGCCGTGCTGTGCGGTGGATGTTATAACGCATTGACCAAAAAGTCTCCAGTTAATGCTGACGCCGTGCAGTTCTATCTCCGCGTCATGGTTTCGTGTGCCGTTCTCTATGATCAAATTACACCACATGGTGTCTTTGTAAAGAGCTCGCCAATTGGCATCCCAAGCATCGTGCAGGCTATCCAAATTAACTCAACCAGCCAGCACGACACTCTGCTGAATGCACTGCGGTTCAGCACGAAGCATCTGAATGACCCAACCACGCCGAAGCGGACCAAAGATCTACTCCTCGCCCAATCCTACTAATAATCTTATCTCTCCTTTTATCTTATCTTTTAATTCAATTCTCACTTACTCTTTCCTTCCTACTTACTTTTCTTCCTTACTCTTCTTACTTCTTTCTTTCAAAACTCAATAACAATAATTTCATAATGTAGTAAAAACTGTGTTACTTGAAATCGTCATTGTCGCGCCAAATTTACGCCCAGGCCACATTGTTAGCCCGCAGCCCCTTTGGTGAAACAATGGCTTGTGCGTGTGAATGTGTGTATGTAAAACAACGAGTCATCTTTTGCCAGCCTCTTTGATTGCCAAGCCTCCTATAAAACACCTGCTCCTTTGTTTGGTGTACTCAGCCCACATCCTTCGTTTCTCTCCAACACACACGCTGCCACTTTTCTATTCTATTTCCACTTCTTTCTATTCAGATTCTAAACATGAAAGGACTATCCGTCGCCACTGCCGTTGTTGCCACCACCATTATCGCGCTTTCGAGTGTTGCCTATGTAGCTGCCGATGTATCGCCTGGTACGAAACAAGGAGCAGCCTGTGAATGGGGATTCTTTGACGGTAAAGTCATCAAGCAGAAGGACTGCCTCACCGGCTTTGCATGCACTGTCAAAGCACCGCAGCTAAAGACAGCTTGCTGCGAGATCTTCAACATCCATTGCAAGGAATAATACAAACTCTCCATTCTTGCTTTTTCTTTCTATTTCATTCTTTCAAAGCGCATCTTGCAGTTCAAGCGTTATTTAAAGCCTTCGTGTTTCTTTTTCACCACTACTGCTTGAGCTTACACTAATATCACATCTCAATCCGATATAAGAGATTAGCAACAGCAACAGAGTTTTGAACAATTAGGATTAGTGATAAAAATGAGAGAAGTGAAGTGAAGTGAAGAAAGAGGAATGTGAATTATGAATGGCACTCATTGTACTACAATTATCACATATTAAACCGACTTGCTTAAAAGATGCTGATATTCAGGACCATCTGGTAGTGGCACATCAAGGATGTAATATTGTGATAGTGGAGATACTGTAAATTCTGTCGCTATCTCTAGCTAATTGATCTCACCTTAATCGCTGTAGTCGCTCAGTACTAATTCATCACCATCGTCGTCACCATATTCATGATTCTGCTGATTCGTCGAGTTACTTAAGTTGACGCTGTTTGCTGTGTCCAACCGATTAATGAGAAAATGTGCGGCCTGTGTTTTCGCATAATGCAATCGCAGTACTAGAGCAGGAACCGTTGATAGTTGTTCGCCTTTATGGTCTCTATATTGATGGTTTTTTGCTGACTTACTATTAGAACAACTATGTCCACAATCGGATATAACACACAACCAACCTAGAAAAATGTCTGGGTGATGTAGATGATATGGATCGCGAATTGCTGATGAAACGTGTGGATTGTTGGTGTGCTGATTAATACTGGGATCAGTATTTGCAGTTACTGCACTGTCTGGTAGAATAGAATTGTCAGTCGACTTTTCATCGTATCCATGTTTCTGCTGCAAGTGAGTCAGCAGACATTCCGGCACCAATCGGCATTCGTAACAAATGAACACTCCAATAGTATTATGATAGCCACAACGAATTCCATTCACATAAAAGTTATCCACACCATGGAAATGATATATATATGTCGAGTCTTCTGAACTGGAGGCTGTTGTTGCTGCTGTTGTTTCATAGTATCACCGTGAATATCTCGTATATGACTACGTACAGCATTAGCTGTTTTGAATGTTGATGTACAATCCGGAATAGGACACGGCCATCGATCATCTAACGACTGTCGAGTCAGAGTGTAAGTCTTTCCATGTATACTGAGATGTGTTTGGAGTTTGTGCTCATGTCGATGCATTCCTAGGTAGCTAGTTGAATTGAAACTACGGCCGCATTCAGTATATACGCAGATCCACTGTCGCTGATTCTTTGGAGTTATTGTGCACTGGATCTGGTCTGTGTCTTCGCTGTCGTCATCTTTGTCTTCGGATTTGACGTCGCTGTCAGCCTCTGAGTCATGCTCGACTTTGGTGTCAATGTCTGAAGATTGTTGTTCGAGTTTGATGTCACCTGCAGAGAGACTCGGCTCAAGCTTGACTTTCACGCCGACTGCTGCTGCTGCTGCTGTTGTTGGTTCTGTCTTGATCTTCACGGTCGACATGGCTGGCTGGCTGACTGGCTGCTGAGTAGATCAACTGTTGCTGTTGTTGCTGTTGTTGCTGCTGTTGCTGGTGTTAGCGGGCAATCTTCAGTCGAGCAGTAGTTGAGATCTCAGAGAGAACAAACCAGTCACCTCGTTCGTGGGAAGAAAACAAAACAAACGCGAATAAAATCGACAATAAAACCTATCAACAAACAAACACGACCTGTCACCATCACAGTCAAGGTAATATACGAGTGTACGACAATGCAACTTTATCCGTCACTGCGCTTGCTTCAATCACCTGTAGATTCAAGTGGTTTCGATACTTGTACTTCGAGCTGTGAATAGAGTCGGTGCTTGGTGGTATGTGAATAAAGTCATCTGGCAGCCATTCGACAGTGGTGGCTAGTGGTTGTTCATACGACATTCAGCCAAAGTTATCGTCAGCACAGACGATATGACTGTCGCTGCATGCTTATACCAAAGAACTAGAGACCAGTTCATATACTTTGACAGCAACTCAATGAATATGCTTATTCAACGCTCAATTATACTTCGATTAAAACCGGTGTTTTTCAAAGGCTGTTTCAAATTTGATAATGGCAGTGGCGTGATACACGTTGCATCCAACTTCGGCAAATATAGTTGCCGAATTGTACGTTTGCACGTATGTGTGCATATCTTTCGTGCTCTTTGTATTCAGTTTGTTAACAGTTAACAGTAATTCTTTTTATACAGCAGTGTGAAATCGCAATTAACATAAAACGTGAGAAGTTCAGTTTACACGATGTGTGCTGCCCTCAAGAACCCACAAAAGTTGCAATCACGCCATCCATGTGGGATGCATGTTTCAGATCAATTCAGTTTTAAGACTGTGCGTTGTTGTGCGGCCGGCTATTTTACACATTTTACGACCAATTTGACACGGAGATTACTGTAGATATGCACGGTTGCGCCGCGAGTGTGTGTGTGTGCTCTCGCAGTCTACTCCTTCCGCTCCGAGACATTTCATTCCCAATTCGTTCAGTAGAATTGGACAACCGCCTTTGTTGCAAGTATCACAACATTCACAGTCTAGTGCTTGCGTGCTCTTGTTCAATGAAGCAAAGAGATAGGGAATTGCGAGCTCTCTCTCTGTCCTAGTTGTCGAAGCTGTCCACGATGCTCGCGGCGTGCTCTGAATGTATAAATGGGAGTAGCATTCGCCCTTCATCCGCAAAATACTCATCCAACCTCCAGATCACGGCACAGCACAGCCCAGCTTCTTCCAACAGGTTTATATCTCGCTCACCATCTCTTCATCTCACAAATGTCATTGATTGCGCAAGGCCGTATTCGCAAAGACGGCGACAAGTTCGTCGGTGATTTCTTCACCATAGGTGGCCCTCGTTTGGCTTTCATTGAGCTGCCTTCTCTTGGTGAGCATCCAATTGATGAGATCCCTGCTACTCTTGAGTACGAGAGCATCGGCGATCTCTACGGTCAATTCAGGATTGGCGATGACTCGGTACTTGGTCCTGTTGAGCTACGTCTTTCACTTGTGAGAGATTCTGTCAAGGCGAAGATTATTACCCGAGTCTTCCCGCCACTTCCAAGCAACTTGAGCAAAGAAGGTACTGTTGATTTCAAATCTCCGTTTTAGTGAATTGTAATTCTCCTTTCACTATACTTTTTAGTAAGTGTTTTTTTTGGTCCCTTTTTTGTTTTAAGTAAAAATATGTCCCTTGTATATTAACCAGCGTATGAATGTATGGAAACACGGAAGTTGTTAGAATAAAAATGAGTTACTCATAATATATGAGTCAATCCACCTGGATCCAGAAAAGTTTAGCTTGGATAAATAAAACGCGAATAAAGTCGTGTAGTGTTAGGTGGTGAACACTTCTTGGTGACATCTCGACAGGAAGGGTTAAGCGACTTGATGCAGCCACCACAATTGCAATATTGAGCACAGCAAAAGGGATAGGTGAGGTTAGGAGAAGAGAGAGTTTAGAAATGAGCGAAACTCGCTGTGGCGGCGACCACACAAAAACGGCTCGCTGCATCACAGATATGCCTTCTGGAATACGTCGCACGGAAAGAACATAAACAGAAAAAGGAATAATTGCGTAGGACTGAATTTGACGAGCGGGAAAGTAAAAGTTGAATATCAATACTAAATATAATCATATAGTCCTCGGCGAGACACATGAATTAAGAGGGATGCTGAATGTGCAGTTGGATTGGCTGGGATATGCAGAGAGCGCCGGTGGTTGTGCCAAGGAATGTGCTCCGATACTGA
>MU602807.1:32304-48223 GCA_025201865.1 Ramicandelaber brevisporus | reverse complement strand
AGGCGGGTAGCTGTGATCGCTCTGCTTGCAGCCTGTCTCTTGGCCAGGACAGATGCTTCAGCTACAGCGTTCTGTCCTCGACCTAGCTTTACCGCACTCGATACTCAGTGTCTGGCAACTTGGGATGTTGGTGCTGCTCAAGATTCAGTAGCTGTGATCGCACCCTCAGTCCCGACTATGCATGCAGATACTGGACACGTGTCAACTTCGGTAGACGAGGATGTCGGTCGCCTTAACCAAAGTGATCCTACACCTGACAGCGATGATATTCAGCATGAGACAATCGAGCCACAGCTTCACGAGCCGCCAGTGCTTGAAGAGGATGATGATATCGTGCTCGGTATCCCGCATTCTCCACTCTTCTCGGTACCATCATTTGACGAATGGCTGCGACAACCTGGATCAGCAGGTCAACATGTAGTGCCGTTGCCAGTACAACAACCAGCCCAGCCGAAGGCCGAGCCGATTGCTGCGACTGGTCCCTCCGATAAACAGAGAGACCAGCAGCAGCATATGAAGAAGAAGAAGAGCGAGTCGGATATTCCGCCAAAGCTACCAACAACACAAGCTGTCCATGACAAGGACAAAGCTTCATCTACGCCATCAACAGCAACAGCAACAACTACAGCAAAGGCACGGGCATCTAGACGACGAGTACGTCAACCAGGTGTGGGCACTGCTGGTATGGGCAGTGGCGGTCGTGGTCCAGGTGGCCCGATTGGAGATGACATGGACGATATCCCAGATGATGGATATGATTGGAATGTGGACATTGCCGATGGTGGGACTCCAGCTGCACGCGACCAACGTCAGCAACAATCTCCACACCATCAGCAGCCTCCAGTTCAACATCAGCAGCAACAGCATCAGCATCAACAGCAACATCAACAGCAACATCATCAACAGCAGTCAGCTCATGCAACACAGCAGAGACTTGCATCGATTGTTCAATATCCGATCAAAGCCAAGGATCTCAAATCACGCTTCAACTACGCATCTTTCGACTGTGCGGCAATTGTTCGCAAAACCAACAAGGAAGCCAAAGGTGCCACAGCAATCATCACCAAGAGCAAAGATCAATACATGCTCAACCAATGCTCAGCACCAAACAAATTTGTGATTGTCGAACTCTGCAACACAATTATTGTTGAGACCATTGCGCTTGCCAACCATGAGTTCTTCTCATCGACATTTAAGGATTTCAAGGTGTACATTACCAGTGAATATCCTCCAGCTAGTGAGAGCGATTGGCAGTTGATTGGCACATTCCAAGCGAGGAATTCGAGAGATCTACAAGTGTTCCAAGTGCCAAAGAATGATTTGTTTTCGAGATATTTGAAGATTGAGCTATTGACTCATTATGGACGACAGTTTTATTGCCCACTTAGTCAGATTCAAGTCTATGGAGTTGTAATGATGGAAGACTATTTTAAGGCTGAAATGTCGGATACTAAGTTGGAACCAACACCAGAGCCGGTATTACTGCCACCTGCTCCGGAACCAATGTCTATGCCTGCTCCGCTGCCGATTCCAACAGAATTGCCGCAGGTATCTGATGTACCTGAGCCGATTGTCGAGACGCCACGGAGTGACAATCATGACACCAATGGTTCACAGCAGCAACAACAGCAACAACAGCAGCCACAGCAGCAGCCACCGCCACCTTCTGCAGATATACAGGCTGACAAGCCATCAGCAACGACTGTCAGCACTGGAGTTGTACACGAAGAAACCGATACGCCACCAACCGTAAAGTCCTCCTCATCAGCTGTTGATGTCAGTTTACTGCCATCTACCGATATCCTTGTGCCAGCGCCTCTTGTTTCAGTCATTCCTCAGCCACATCAACCATCGCCGCAGCAGTCTCAGCAGCAGCAGCCGCCACCTCTTCAACAACAAGCTACTCTACCCAAGGCTCCTCCAGTGACTGGTCAACACGGCAATGTCTTCAAAGCACTTTCAAAGCGCCTCTCTGCCCTCGAAACAACCGTTTCACTCACGTATCGCTATCTTGAAGACCAAAGCCGTGCCATCAATGTCATTCTCGCCCGCATCGAATCATCTCATCGTTCGTATATTGAGCGCTCGATTGCCCATATCAACGCCACTACGACTCGTCAAATCAACGCACTTGCTGTTCAAAGTGAAGAAATCTGGAAAGCACTATTGACAGACTTTGAGGAAAGAGAGCGAGCAATGGATGCCAGTATGAGGGACATGTCTGTTAAATTGGACTTTTTGGCAGAAGAAGTTTTATTTGGAAAGCGGATGATGTTTGCTCAGATTGTACTATTACTCATAGTAGTTGGATTAGTTGTATTAAGTAAAGCTATGAGAATTGTATCAGTTGATAATAATAGTAATAGTAATAGTAGCAGTAGAATGAATGGAAGCGGTGACTATTATACAACGGCAGCAGCAGCAGATGGATCGCCAAAGAGTGCCGATGCTGTCACCAACTCTGGTAGATTTTCGTTTATTAAATCACGCAGTCCTTGGAGAGCATGGCGTCGACTGTCTCCATCAACAAGTGTCGATACTGATCTTGGTCGTGATAACCAGCGTTCTGCACTTGGTGTATATCCACTGACTACGTCGGCTGATCAGCTCGAATCGCAACAGCCTTCGAATATGCTTCAACCACCGTATCAGCCACTGCTCTCAACTGGTGAAATTAACGACATTATTCGATCAACAATGACATCCCCTGTTCCTGAGCATATTGCTGGTCTTTCTACTCAGCTGACACCTGGCTCTACTGATATGATGCAGAACAATGAAGATGTTGCAACGTTTACACCAGATCAGCAATCACTCGGTGTTCTGAACGATGAGGAGCGTCGACTGCTTCAAACTGTGTCGCGTGTCAATATCGCAATGCGACAACCTACACTTGCAACATCTATTCATCCATCACGACATCCCTCTCATTCTACAGCTACAATTACAGTTACATCCGAAACAGCACTACCATCGTCATCATCATCGGACACACCGCTTGGATTGGGTATAATCGAAGAGCATAATCATAACATTAATCAACAGAATGATATTATAAGATTAGAACAGCCACATGAAGTGACATTTGAGCCAGACCCAGCTTACACCAGCAGCGCAGTACACGGATGTGGCCATGAGCGGCAGGAAGGACACCGAGTCTCGATTGCCGAACACAGCATGGTGCAGGATGCCGGTATAGAGTTGCAGCAGCAGGAAGCCGGCCAGGTAAACACGCTCGAGCAAGTGGAGGTCACCGAGAACTCGACGAGTGCCGTTGGTAGAAGTCTTTCCAGTGCTGGCAGCGCTGTAATCAAAGAAAAGCAAGAATAAACAGATGTGGCGGTAACAATAAATGTCAGTAACTATGTTTTTTTTTACCTCTCTGTCTCTCCCTTCTTTAATGCACATTTGATGTCAATGCTATTTTGATTGGACATGGAAAGTAACGGCTGATTGATGTAACATACCAGTTTGCGGCGCAGAATGCTACAGAAAGGAGAGCCCACAATGTATAAATGGCGAGCTTTGCTGGAGCCTCAGTGATATCAAACAAGAGAGGGAAGAGTGAGTAGTATCCAGCTGCTGAGAGTATCAAGAACACAGCATTGTGCTGCGGAGATGGCGCCAATAGCGCCACAATCGTCAGCGGAATGATAGCCAGTAGAATCGCCTTCTCATGAACATGCCATCCAAACATGAACGATGTCAATGCACACAATGTGACTGCCTTGACAAACTGGAGAGGAGTCGCGCGACGATAGAATACTGACCACATTGTGGGCAGCATCAGCACTGCAGACACGATGAATGTTGTGGATGGAGGCACATCGGGCAAGATCACAAAGCTAGAATCGCCAACGATGCCGCGTGTTGCTGATGCCATGTTGCTCGCATTGCTATTGGCGAGGAGCTGCTGTACGACGGGCAGTGTTTTAATAACGGGAAGCTTGGTAACAGCGAGCAGGGCACGGTCGGCAAAAGAATAGAGAGCCCAGGCATTTGGTGCCCAGTAGGCATGGCACAGACCGCGTTTGAACGGGAAGAGCCGGCTGGCGAGCTGTGGAAGCTGGTTCATGTAAACCCATGGACCAAGCGATACCGCAACTACTGCAATAACTGCACCACCAAGCTTTATCAATCGAAGAATATCGAGTGAGGTGATCAGCGTTACAATCGACGCACCGGTGGTGTTCTTTTCATTACCTGTCGCCGTCTTCTTTGATGGCAGGCTTGATGGCATGCAGTAGTGGCGCAGCAGATACGCAAAGTACGCTGGAGCCAGGTACACGAATATATGCTTAAAGTTCAGCAAGATGGCAAACAGAATTCCAGCACGCAAGTCATTTCCTTCCAAGATATCCAGCATTGTCAGCACAAAGATACCAAACAGGAATCCATTGTACTGAAAGTGAACGTGATCCACGTACATGAATCCTGGGCTTAGGAATATCATTGCCGCTGCCATCTTGCTCGCTACGCTGCCCTTGCACAATCTCTCGGACAGCCGTGAAGTTACTGCATACCACAGCAGCATTTCGGTAGCCATGACTGATAGCCGCTGGAACAAAATTGTGGCCGAGCTGGCATGTTCCAAGTTTTTGACAACAAGCATCTCTGGGTCAAAGAAACGCGCAGCATGAGACAGCGCGTACTCGAACCATGCAAAGAATGGCGGATAATCAAGAGTCCAAATGCTGAGGTCGTTTGTGTACCATTCGCGCAGCGGGAGACTGTGGGTAATAGCAAGCCAGTTGCGGTGAACTTCAAAGTCGGTTGATCGATACGATGGAATGAGGAGGAGCTTCACAGCCAGTCCGACCGTCAACAGTGACGCTGCGTAACCTAGCATCACGTAGATCTAAAGATTTATGCTCTTTCTTTCTTTTTCGTTTCGAGTCGAGTCAAGTCGAGTCGATCGCGCTTCTGTTTGTGTGAGTAACAAGAAATCCCACGCACACAAACAGAGAGAGTGAATTGACACGTCCGCCAGGAGGGAAACGAATTTGATTTCCACCTTCTCTTCCTAGTCTCAGCAACCATAGATGCACTCCATCATCATCATCATTATTAGCTACGACATCAATGTTAATAAAAGTGACATCGAGGCAGCAGCAGTTACAGTAGTGGTGGTGATCCATGTTTTGACATTAAACAATAGAATGTGCGCACAGCTGTTCCTGCACAAACTGGCATCCAAGAAGAATCAAAAATTGGGAGTGACCCACATCTAAACAAATAAATAAAAACATGACGTACTCCGCTGAGTTAAGCCGATGCTACAAGATGACTGGCGGCTGACTTGTACTCTTGGGCAAAGTTGGGGGAAATGGACATCGGACCCGATTTTTGTGTTTACCCCTATCGGGGACAGCATACAGTAGTATTGTTGAAGCCAGCACACCAGTTCGCCAGCCAGCTCGCCAGCCAGCTCGCCAGCCAGCTCGCCAACCAGGCAGAAGCGCTGCATCTTCCTTCCGCGCTTTTTCAGGCAATATCTTTCATTCACACACGCACCTGCGCGCACACTCACCTGCAAGCACGCACACTCAACAATAAATACGACAATACACGCTTTGACAGTCCGGGAGTGGTTCAAGTAGAGCAAAAAAAACGCGTACAAGTTCTCGTGGACTGTGAGTGAGAGAGAGTGCGTGTGTTGCCGTGTCGTTTCTAATACGCTGCTTCCCGCTTTTTGCCAGATACAGAGCTACACCGGCGGCAACTATCACTTTTCTTTCTTTCTTTTCTTTTTCTTCTGCTGCTGCTTTTGCTGCTTCTTCTTCTTCCTGCGACAACAACAGCAACACCACGCGACACTGCAAAGAAAACAAAAGCAAAACAAGACACTAGCGATATGGCGGACGTTCAGACAGTGAAGCCAGAAAACTACCAGGGCTTGGTGTCCGTCGAGTGGATTGTCAATTCTTCCAACAGTCCAAAGTCGCAGGGCACGCTTATCGGCGACAACCTTGTCCTGACCAACGCAGAGTTTCTGACTGACTCAAACCTAAAGCCAGGCTCTACGTATGCAGTCGTCAACATTGCCACTGGCATCCGACAGGCAGTGTCTGCAGTGAGAGTGCACCCTGGCTTTGAAAAGGTCAGTGATTCGTACTATCGCAATCCGCTGATGCTGCTGGTGGCGACCGACAAGCTTGGTAAAGGCGTTGGTATCCAGACGAGCGGCAATGTTAAGCCTGGCGCAAAGATGACAACGATTGGATGGTGCCACAGCGGACCACAGCGCAACACACAGTGCGATAATGTGTGGAAGATGAATGTAACTGTAACCGACGAGAGCAAATGCAGCAGCGCGAGCAACCTGATTACTAATTCTGACTTGGACGGAATATTCTGCAGTAGCACAGTTGGCAATAATGGATGCCCAGGCGAGGCTGCATCAATCTTCAGCCCAGATCTCAGCAAGTCGCTTGGACTGTCGATTTTCACAGCCAGCTCAGGTCCAAACGTTACATGTGGTGATCCAAACACTGTTGGAGTCAATCTTGAATATGGAGCATACTTGAACTGGATTTCTGCAGCAACTGGTGCAAGTATCGCTGATTTGGTTAGCGGCAATGTTCATGTCGACCCAGCCAATGTTCCCCCAGCAAACTCCGTTCCATCATCTGCTCCAACGCCTGTTCCTGACCCGACAGCTAGTGGAAAGAGCAACACTCTCGCAATTGCACTTGGAACAGTTGGCGGTGTGCTTGCCCTCGCCATCATTGTGTTTGCAGTTCTCCGTTACAAGTACGGAATGTTTGGCGGTAAAAAGAAGAACGGCCAGGCAGCCGATGGAAGTGGCGCAGCAGCAGCAGCCGACGGAAGCGGAGGAAGCACAAAGGCACAGTCTGACCCACAGATTATTTATGTCATGCCAGTTGTGCCCGACTATTCTCAACAACCCGTAGTTTCAGCCGCAACAGTTGCGGACCAAAGCTCAACTACGTTTGGATTGCCACAAATGAGTGATTATCCCGGCTCCACGATTCCACTTGTACCTGGCACAACGGCACCGACTCCTGGCGCGACGGGTGGCTTCACATCGTATCCTGTTAATAACCCAGGTGGATACATTATGCAGGACAGCTCGCCCAGTTTCCAGCAATCGTCTATCCTTGGATACACCTCACCCTATGTCAGCAATCAGTATGTCCCTCACACGTATAATACGTACGGCGCAGGCAGCGGCGGCGGCGGCGGTGGCGGCAGTGGTGCAAGTGCAGGTGCAGGTATAAATGCAAGTGGATCATCTCATCAGATTTAATTTAACTCTCCATTCAATCCAATCCAATCCAATCCAATCCAATCTAACCCATTTCCTAATGATACGTCACCAATCCATCCATCCATCCATCCATCCATCCATCCATCCATTCCTTTTTCTTCCTTTTTGAACACTTTGCGCACATACATTGACGCATGCTATACCGAATTTTTATCCTTTAAACCTTTGAATGTAGGAGTAACCTTAAGTATAAAACAATAAATATTGTCGGTGAAGAGACAATTGTAGACTAGCTGATAGCTCTGGGTCAAAGTGGATCCATTTGCTTATTGTCTTAGTCCACAGGTAAATGAACTTGTCTCCCCTGAGTTTGCGAGTATTCGTTGAGTGAATGAGCAGCCAAAACCGAAGCTCAGTGTGACTTGGATTTGTTTGTTTTCGTTCTCTTTCTCTGTGTTCTACAATCAAAAGTTGATCCAACTCACACAACGATGAACAACGACGATCACAAGCAGTCAGATGAGCTCCAGCAGCAACAGCAGTCGACTCTCCCATTGCTGTACTTGCCAATTGAACTAGCAGAAGAGATCAGTCTGTACTTTGAGAGACGAGATGCCATCAAACTGATCAGAGTCAATCGTTCTTTCCACAGCCTATTCCTCCCTCGCGTTTGGGCCAACCTGGATACCTTTGTGACCATTTTAAATCATGAAGTGAAGCAACTCTTGTTGGAAAAAAACGGCCATTTTGTACGCATTATCCATTTTTTTGGGTACACAATGAAGTTGCTCAAATTCGACTGGTTGCAATTTGTCAAACGCACAACGTATCTGAGCATCTATACCAGTTATGAGAAGACAGCTGAAATGATTGAAATGCGGATGAAACTGATTAAACAGTTCAAAATGCTACAGGTGTTGAGCTTAAGCTTTGATAAATATGACACACCTGAAATGATTGGCGAATTGGCAGCTGCAATCAATGGGCTCAAGTACTTGAAGCATCTTTGATAAATATGACACACCTGAAATGATTGGCGAATTGGCAGCTGCAATCAATGGGCTCAAGTACTTGAAGCATCTCACATGTGGGTGTAGTGATAGGCAGAGTGTAAAGGATGAGGGAGGTGAATGGAAACGAGCTGCCAGCTTTGTTAATCTGTTACATGCTTCAGTGAGATCAAGGTTGAAGATGATGATGAGCCTTGACAAATCTATTGATGAGACGAATGTAAGAACATTAGCACCGTATGTTGTTGAACTCATGGCCTACGGAAATGGTTTTTGCATAGCGGATTTAGTACATAGATTTATTGGCGTTAGAGGCAAAGATGGACAACCACTAGTGTTTCCACAGTTAAGAAAAATGGAAATGTCATCGTGTTGTTTCAGGGGTGGGAATAATGGTGTAAATGGCATTATATCCAGTCGACTCCCGCAACTACAACATCTTTATTTTAGTACTCGTCCATGCCATTTTGGAAGGGTTGCTAGACCATATCGAAATGAACATGAGACATACAACTGGAAGCCTGAATTCTCTGGCTATGCTCACGTCATCATTCCCTCTCAGCGCTGGCAGTGTTTGACAGAGTTGACCATTGGCATCGTGTCATCTTCAATTCTGATGGATATTGTTGGCTGTAATCCGCAGCTCCGGCAACTCAGAGTTGGATCGCAATACTCGAATGTACCAGTAGAGAACGACGCTTCAAGATGCAACCACGATAAGTTCCAGCTTGAGACTATTCTGGAACGTCTGCCTCACCTTGTGCGTTTCTCGATTGAAGGATTAAACTCAAGACTTGTTGTTAATCCAACCGCAATTCCAAAGAAGCGTCGGTACAACATTAATATCACAATTGGTTGCCAAATGTCAATTGCACCGTCAGCAGTAGTCTACATTCTGCAGATGCCACAGTTGACCAGTTTGTCTTTTTATGAGTGTGTATTCGTGGATGTTGACGAGACCATTCAATTGCTCCAAAACAGCACTGCCACCTGTGGAGCCAAGCAGTTCGATTGGTTTCCAATTGAGTGGAATCAAGAGTTGGTACTCGCTATGACAAATAAGATGCCACGACTGGAGCGGTTCAAAGCACCCAAGTGTCCAAAAGAACATCGCGCCATATTTGAAGCAAAGTGTGTGCTCCGTGGTTGAACACCATTAAAATGATTATCTAATCTTAATTGTTATTGTGATCGAAAGGTTTAATATAAAATAAGAACGAGAGAGAAGGAATGATACTTGTTTGTGTCACAATTTGTTGGTGTTCCATCAGATAACCTTGCCTAAAATTAGATTTATTTGCCATTCTGTCATCATCAGTAGTAGAAGTCTTTGTTGTTACGTATCCGCTGGAAGCAGTGTTGATCACAGTGTACTGCAATCACTTTCTCAATGTCTCAACAACAGCAGTACTGAGATGCATCATTCATTGCAAATCATGGCATGCCCGCTTTGTCCAATGGAGATCGCTTCCACTTGGCACTGGCACCGCGAGCGATCGAGAAAGACGCCAGTTTGCAAAACAGTCTATAAACAGTCTGTAAACAGTAACTGTTGCAGTGCGGCTGCATATGCAAACACAGCGCCTCATGATTCGCAGCCCAACGCCGCAACAGTCCTTGCTCAACGCACTCAGTATGCCGCCAACAGTGCTTCTGAAGATGGCGAGGTCTGGGCACCACAGTCAGAGTGGGGCTGGCTGTCCAGTCCAGGGATTCCGTCCAGTGAACTCCCCTTTTTGCAAACGCCTCAACTTGGCGGCTGCTGTGACACAACGGGCGACATTTTGACAGCTGGTCCGATGCTGTCTTTCGGGAATATAAACCGCGGTGTTGCTCGGACAGATTCTCGCTCTCGCTCTCATTTCGTGCACTGTCGTCATCTTCGTCACCATCATCACCTTTACCGCCATTGTCTCTCTTGTCCTCTCTATCCATCCTGTGCAAGCCACCACACTCCCTCACAGCGCCACCACTGACAACTGACCTTCTGGGCAGCGCCGACCGCCTTCACACAGACCGCAAGCCTCAAGCCACACGCACACATATACACACCTTGCCAGCAGGTAGGCAAACAAGTGCTGCGCCGCTCTTCACGCCGATATCTTTTCTTCGCATCTTTCATTTTGCTGATTCCACCACACAAATCAACAGTATCAAACGTTGCGAAACCACAGTGAATCACAGCAAACTGCTGCCAGCTGTCAGCTGTCAACTGTCATACCGGCGAGTCACTCTTTCTTCTCACCAAACACTGTTGACACTGTCCACGCCATCCACGCTCGTTCAACCTCTCTCTCTCTCTCCTTGTCCTCGTTGCTATCAACGCCAGTCACCTTATATTAAACAAGGATTTGCAACCTCGCTCCTCGTTCCACATCATCTGCTGATAATATATCTAGCATCACATCACATCGTATTCAATATCGTATCGCATCGTATCGTCCCTCATCTTCCCTCCAAACAAACAAACTCACACAAACTCGCACACACTCCACCAGTACAACAACTATCGACTGTTTCCAACTACTTCAGGACATGTGTTACTGGCGCTACACTTGCATGCACAACTACCAGCGCACCGCTCTCTGCAGCTGCGGCCACACCGACGACATTCCAGCGCTGTGCACAGACTGTCTTCGCAAGGATCCGAACTTCCTGGCTCGGTTCAAGCGGCCGTAAGCACACCATGCAGCCGCCATTCCCTCGCTTTCCTCTCACTCTCACTCATGACATCTGTGTCTCTTCTTGTACTCCATTCCCTATTAACTGTCCGTGCTACTTTTTATTGCCATTTGTGTGCGCTTCGTCATACTTTTAACAAACAACTTGCTTTATTCAAAGTGACTGTGTTGATTAAAAGTGGATCGTTCGCTGCTTCGATGCAGTCGAATATTGTTACTGTCATTAACCATACTTCACGCTCTGTTTCTCAACAGTAGTTTGGTGGAGGAGTTTGAGCAGTGCATTGGTGATTAACCTGAAAGACAGCTGGGCCAACTGGTCCGTCTAAAGGTTGCACTATAGAGTGTATGTTGCTGATATATAGTGTGGATGGATGATGTTTACTTGTCGCTTTTATTCGCGTTATTTGTTGCCACGAAACGAGGTGACTGGTTTGCTCTCTCTGATCTCAACTACTCGAGTGAAGATTGACCACTACCAACAACAACAGAACAGAACGGAACAGAACAGCTGATCTACTCAGCCGGCCAGCCATGTCGACCGTGAAGATCAAGACGGAGCCAACAACAACAGCAGCAGCAGTCGACGTGCAAGTCAAGCTCGAGCCGAGTCTCTCAGCAGTTGGTATCAAACTCGAACAGCACATTGCAGACTTCGACGCTAAAGTCGAGTCTGACTCGGAAGACTGCATCAAATCGGAGAGTGATGATGACACCAGCCAGGACCAATTCACAATAACTCCCAAGAATCAGCGAAAGTTCAGCTGCAAACATCCTGGATGTGGTTGTAGTTTCAATTCTATCTGTCGCCTGGGAAGACATCAACATGAGCACAGACTCCAAACCGAACTTTATATACATAGGAAGGCTTACACTCTTAGTCGACAGTCGTTAAATGATCGATGGCCATGTCCTTTTCTGGATTGTAACAGGACATACAAAGCAGTTGATGCTATATGCAAACATATACGAAGAGCTCATGGTAATACTGTGAGGCATCAGCAGCCCATACATCAGAATACCCAGCGCAAATTCTATTTCCTTGGCGTGGTTGGCTTTTATGTGAATGGAGTTCGCTGCAGCTACCATAAAACTACTGGAGTGCTCGTTTGTCACGAATGCAAATTGGTGCCAGAATGTATGCTAACTCATTTGCAACAAAAGCATGGATACGATGAAAAGTCAATTGATAGTGCGTTTATACCAGAGAGTACTAGTACTGCTGAAAGCGATCTCAATATTAATCAACACACCAGCAACTCACATCTCGCAGCAGCAATCGGCGAACCAAACCAATCAAAGCAGCCAGACATTGTGCAAGGTTGGTTGTGTGTTACATCCGACTGTGGTTATTGTTGCTATACTAATGGGTCTAGATATCAACATCGGTCTATGGAGCATACCGGCCAGCAATTGTTGACAGTTCCGGCCCTTGTATTGCGATTGCTTTATGGGAAAACACAAACCACCAGCTTTCTCATAACTCGGTTGGATACAGCCACTGACAACACTATCGAGCCAAGTAACTCACCTAATCAGTTTGATAACGAAGAGGAAGAAAACGGCGATGAATTAGTGCTGAGCGATTACAACGATGAAGACAATAATCATTAGTCGGATACTGCTACAACCTCATTCGCAACCGTTATACTCTAACGTGTTTAATAAAGTTTATATGCCGCTGCCAGATAATCCTGATTAAACACCTTATCATTTGTATGTTAATCAATTTTTAAAGCTCATCTTCGTAGTATGGTAGGTCGATTGTGTCACATGTTGTTGCAAGACAGAGAACTCGTACGCGAGACTGAATGAAAACCAATCTTCAACTACATATCTTACTGCTGTGAAATGAATATCATGTAAGTGTGCTGGGTGACGTTCTCGCGATGGTACTGATTATTGTTTGTATCGCAGATTGTAGCTCCTCCTCACAGCTTTCGATTGCAACTAATCGAAAATAACTCAAACATAAAAAAATAATAATAACACAGCTGGAGTCAAGTTTCTCGTTATTCCTAGAATTCCTCGAAGGTGGCGGTGCAACCACCTCCACAGCGAACAGCGCAGTGGCCAATGGTACAGGCAGTGGCAGCGGCCGTGGCAGTAGAACAGTCAGCGCCAGCAACACCAGCAATGTTCGATCTGCGGTTGCATCAAGAAAGGGCTCTGTCAGTGCAGCGCCGTCGTCATCAACGCATGTGTCTCGATCTCCAGCCATAATACCCACAGCCACAACAACAACCTCCCAGCAACCGTCATCATCAACAGCAGCCTCACGCAATGGCAGGTCATACCAGCACCATTCTATCCATGTTAGACAAGATCGGTCAAGCGTTGGCGGGGTAAACTCTGTTGAAGATGTGCACACTCGCAAAGGTTACAACCGCAGCCCATTGCCTGTTCATGGTGCCATTCAGAAGCAACAGCAACGAGCACGAGCAGAGCCTCTGACGCCAATGACTCGCCTACAAAGATCACCTGCATCATCGCCTCCACCCCAAGCCAGAAGGAGTACAATGTCACAGAGTGGCGCTTCCACTGTGCAACATGTAAAACGCAGAAAAGGCAATGCATCGCAGCAGCAGCAACAGCAACAGCTGCTGCAACAGCAGCAACCAGAGATGCGCAGTATAGTATCAGCAGACGAGAGTGATGCCAGTGACTATCGTCAGCACAAGCAATTGCAGAGACAAGTTCAGCAGCGTAAAGACTCTCGAGGCTCTGGATTGTCAAGAAGTGTATCACCAATGGGCCAAAACAGTAGACGCAAGCCACGATCGCTGCTTCCAGACATTTCAGAGATGTCTACATCTTCGTCATCAACTGCAGCAAAGGTCCATCATCATTTAGATTCAACCAATTCAGCATCCATTCCAGCTCCACTGCCATCATCAGAGTTGCCAGAAACTGATCCATTTTGGAATGAAGGTGGAAACACCAATGCGGGCAATTTTGTGCTTCGCACTGCGTCAGAGGCTGTGGAGAACACGTCATCAGTTAAATACACTCCACATTTCGTTTGGAAAACAGACTCAAATGGCAAAGTTCCTGAATTTACGGAACTGCGGTATCCATATGGACCGAGTGAGTATCGTGAAGTGTTTCCGCTGGTTGAACCGACCAATCTTGGTAGAACAAAAGGTGGAGATGAAGTGAATGAGTATCGTCCAATTGCTGATTTGGTTGGAACTGTAGAAAATGTTATTCGTCACATATTCCACTGCCCTTTACCGAGTTCACTGCTACTGCCTGACTTGTTAGGACAAGATTCCTCCAACGGCAAGACTAATACTAGTTCATCTATTGATAGCCATGGGAATGAGACCACAATCAACTTTGACCGGATACGCGACATTCCGAGAAGACTACAGCGCGCATACAATATGAGAGATGGTTCAACATTTTTGCAAATAATTGGTGAATTCAACAGCTTTATCGAAGAAACTAGCAGCAAACGCTCGCCGTCGTCACGGCCGCAGCTCACAGCAACTGAGCGAAGCGATTTGATATCACATGCTCTGTTCCAAGTCTACAGTCGTGTCGTTGGGCCAAATGTCGATCAACTGCGTAACTATCGTGCATTCTCAGACAATGTATACGGAGAGATTAATCAAAGCCTAGTGACAAAGATGATCCAGCGTAGCGGGCTAACGAAGGATAGTGTTTTTATCGATCTCGGCTGTGGTGTTGGCAACGTTGTCTTGCAGGTGGCTGCTCAAGTTGGATGTCGTTGCTTTGGTGTCGAAATCATGAAGTCTCCAGCTAAACTTGCCCAAGAGCAGATTGCTGAGTTTCGGAATCGTATGCGTCTTTATGGCCTTGGCCATGGTCCGATGCGTGTTGAGAATGCAGATATGCTCGACTGTTCTGCGCTGACTCCACTCCTCGCAAAGGCCGACGTGGTTCTGTGCAACAACTATGCATTTGGTGCTGATCTCAACAATGCCCTCGCGTACTTGCTACTAGATCTCAAGGAAGGTGCGCGTGTAATATCGTTGCGTAGCTTTGTCCCTGTTGACCACAGAATAACACCGCGCAATATCAGCAGCCCGGCCAGTATCTTCCGAGTATCAAGACATACGTATTCAGAGGGTGATGTGAGCTGGACCAATTCGGGCGGTAAGTACTTTATGCAAGTTGTGGATCGATCGAGAATCCAAAAGGTGATTGATGAAATGGGATCAAAGAGTGGAAGTCAATCGCATTCACCTTGGACTCAGCCATCATCACCAATGCCAGAACTTCACCGTTAATACTTAAAAAATAAGAACAATGCTATGCTTCCTTGATATGTGACTTAATATTCCTTTGAACCGCTACTTTAGTAAATACCATTAATATCAATTGTGTGCTTAATCGTGAAAATACAGTCGAAAATAGTGAGGGGAAGAGGAATCGCAAGGAAAGGAAAGGAATGGCATTTAATGAGGATAGTAGTCGGCATGGTCGTAGGCGGTTGCACTCATGGGAGTGGGTGCAAAGTACGACTGCTGCTGGTGTTGGTGCTGCTGGTGCTGGTGGTGCTGCAGTGGCCGAGCTGGATAGTGACTGGGATACTGGCTCGGAGCAGATGGCGATGGCTCGTGTGTGTACATCTTGGACGGCATTGGCAGCGGCGGCACTGACGGCATGGATGACACGGTCGAGTACGGCGGCGTCAGCGTGCGCGGTGCCGGCAGCGCAATCTGCGGACGAGAGTGCACGGGAGGCAGCGATGATGGTGGCGGCGGTGGCGGCGGCGGCGGCGGCGGCGACTGGGCAGCGGCGATCTGGTTCAGAGCATACTGGAGACGGTCGACTTCGCTGCGCAGAAAGTCGATGGTGTTGTGCAGCTGCGCGCGCTCCTGCATCCACTGCTGCTCGCGAGCCTCCAGCCGCGCCAGCCGCTCCACAAACGAGTCCTCCGAGCCGGTGCGCATCCGCTTTGGCGACGACGACGACAACGGCGGCGACGCGGAGGCCGTGCAGTCGGGACAACAGCTGTCGTACGAGTG
>MU602807.1:14022-26039 GCA_025201865.1 Ramicandelaber brevisporus | reverse complement strand
TCAACGACAGCATCCAGATATTGTTCAAGGTTGGTTGTGTACTGCACCTGATTGTGGTTATAGTTGTATTACCAAAATATATAAAAGAATCCATCAATATAAACGACATAAAGGTGAACAACAGTTGACGGCCCCTGCTCTTGTATTGAGGTTATTTTATGCGAAAACACAAGCTTCGTGCCTCCTCATTACCCGATTGGACACAATCATTAACAACGTCAAGCCAAGTGAATTGATTGGTCAACAAAATAGTGAATGTGATGATGGCGATGAATTAGTGCTGAGTGACATGGGCGATGATAGCGATATCCATTAGTAACCATCACATTATAATATGCATTTTTCTCATTCAATGGATTATTTCCGGATCCAAGCCGCCTCTTATTTTAAACCATGTCATGTAACTTGAAAGGACTCTTTTACAAGTAGAGTGATGGCCACTTGATATCAAGTTAACTATCAGTAGTGTTGGTGGTGATGAACAAGACTCGTTAAAGGAAGCTGGATGTAACCATGCCTCTGCGTTTTTGGTTTGAACCTGAATTTAATCTTTTCTTGCTTCCTTCATCGCTACAACAATAACAACAGCAACAACAACAGCAACAACAGCAACAGCAACGAGAGCAATGTCTGAAATCACGTCGAGCAACGCCACCAGTGCCGAGCCAAGCGGGTCAATCTCTGCCGCGCCTTCGTTGATCAGCACTCTTGTTGGCGGTTTGTTTCTTGCCAACGGCCGCAAGGCACGCACTGCCAGTACCGCAAATCTCACTGCCAAACAGCTCGCACGTTTAAACTCTCTTCGGACACTACCATGCTACACCATTGGCGGTTTGCTAGTTGCTGGTGGTGTTGGCATGCTTCCGTACATTGGCGATACGCAGCTTGGTAGAATACCTGCTCAGTTGGCATATGGAAACGAAGAGCTGGTTGGCAGACAAGTGGAGGTTAAGCATGTGGCGTCGGCGGTTAGTGAAGCTGCCGCTTTTGTGCTAATGTTAAAGGGATTGCCGGGATTGCTGAGAGTGCCTGCGGTTAACTTTACGTTTAACGCGGGATTGATCATTGCGGCCACAGTCGTCGCATCAGAATGTGCATATCCATTAAGGCAGCTGCTAGAATCACGGAGCAGCGAAGCATCATCTTCAAGCAATGCTAGTCAAGATGCCTAACTCAATTTTATACTGTATAAACCCACTCTACATTTCACTTCCTCTAATTGAGCCGAATCGAGTCGAGTCGAATCAGGTAAATGAACGGGATCAATGTAGACTTTAGGAAAAAATGCACGAAACGGGGGTGGGGGTGATAATAGGATGATGAGGAGCGCGCGGAGTGAATAGAAGTTGAGGAAAGGTGCTAATCATTTAAGGTGTTTGTTTAAAATGGTCATTGACGACACACATGATGAAGGGGGGGAGGAAGCAACCTGCTACAATAGTCCAGCCATTATGATTTGTTGCTAGCCTTGGTCAAGGAAGAGTCATTTAGCAGTCCTTGCCATTACCGCCGCCATTGTACGCTGGTGGCGGGTTAACTGGACCTGGAGTGGTGTGGCGACCGCGGTAGTGACCATTATATGGAGGATGTGGCTGTTGCTGCTGCTGCTTTGGCTGCGGCTGCTGGTATTGCTGTGGCTGCGGTTGCGGCTGTGGAGCGATTGGAATTGGCTGGGAGCGTGGAGCCGGGGCTGGTGCAGGATTAGCATGTGCAGGGGCAGGCGCAGGGGCAGGCGCTGGTGGTGGAGAGTTCGACTGAGCGTTACGGGGCGGCGGCGACACAATCGGCAGTGCTGGCAACTGCGGTACGGCTGGAACCACTTGTGGGATCGACGGCAGCTGTGGCAGGCTTGGCAGCGCATTCAACACCTGGCCGACGAGCGAGCACGGGTCTGCCAACCCACTGCGGTAGCTTGGGCTAACTCCAATGCCATCAAACGAAAAGTACGTGACACCGTTCGAGCCTGTGACAGCACCACCCGCGCAGCTATTAATCTGCTGGCTCTCCAGCAAGACACGGTGCTCGGCGTGACCAGCCCATGCATTAACAGCATCGTTCTCCGTCTTCCAAATCGAAGCACCCGCCGCGCATTGAACCCAGTAGGTGGGAGCAATCTTGCACGCATTCGAAAAGAGACTAAGTGGGTTGGAGAGGAAGTGGCCCTGAGCAAGGACATTGGCCTGGAGCTGAGCAGACAGGGCGGAAACGGGGTTGCCGCAGCCCAGGAAACCGAGCGGGACGAGGTTCTGGGTGGCGCGGAACTTGTTGATCAGGCAGCACATGACTGCTGGGTTGAAGGCGCTCACGGACGATGTGAGAGAGCCGAGGGAGAACACCAGCATGGACCCAACGGTCAAGAGCGAGCCAGTCGCGGGAGCAGCACTACTGAAGCCAAATGGACGCATCGCTGGTAGGTGATGAAATCGCTAAATGAACCGCGGAATCGAGCGTGAACGGGGATCGTAAGTATCCTGGAGGTGTATGTGTGTATGTGCGTGTGTGCGCGCGTGGTATTAGCTGATGATTACGATTACGGTGGTGACTGGAACTGCTGATGGCGATACGCTGGAGATGCAACCAAAGCCTGTAAATTAATTAAGTGGTACAAACTAATGTATTAGTGTAAGGAAGTTGATGTAAAGTAGTGTGGAGCTGTGGGTGAGTGGGTGGGTGTGTGGAGAGACTGAAAGAAAACGGAGCGAGACTAAAGAGAAGTAGGACGCTTTTTGACGTGAGATGATATTAAGGAAGCAAAGTAAGGAATGAGCGGGAGAAGGAAGACAGACCGGATCCTGTTGGTGGTGGGAGGAAAGGTTGCGTGCGGAGAACCAGCTCGATAAGTGTTTGGCGCGGTTGAGAGGAGGAGGGGGAGAGAAAGCCGACGGAAGCTATGAGGGACGCACAAAAACACAGAGGGCTAAAAAGGTGTGTGTGTGTGTATGGGAGAAAAACAGAAGAAGGGCTTTTGTTTGTTATGAGAACAAGGTTCAAATAGGTGCTAAAGGAGTAAAAATCGTGGGAGATAGCAAGGGAGGGAGCGAGGGCGGGCGAGAGAGAGAGGAAGAAAGAGTTGGATGTGTGAGCCAGGAGTGATTGCGAGTTGATTGTGAATCAGAGTTTTCTTTTGATCAACTTTAATGCTAAATGACGTCTATGTGTGCGTAGTGATTGTTCCTGCAAATGAAGAGGCAGAAGAGTGGATCAAATCTAAGAGGTTGGGCGTAATGTGGTGATCGTAGGTGCTGCTAGTTAGTTAGTGATGAGCCTTCAGTTAGGCGATTTGTGTGATGCGGACCTGCGCGCAACAAAAAGCAAAACGTGGGAATTGGAAGGATGTCGTGGCAGACGGTGGCAGATTGGCGGTAACGATGGTGGGTGTTTATCGTGTTTGTGTGTTTGTGTGTGTATGTTTGTGTGTGTAGCGTGTATAGCCAGTTGCGAGTCCAGCGCGCTGCTTCGTGTATGTTGTAAAAAATGTGAGGTTGATTGGAAGGCGAAAGAAGACGAGGTCAAGAGAGGTTGGACGCTGCTTGAGGCCAAACTTGTAAAAATAAAAAGGGCAAAGACGCGAGTTGAGTAGAGTTGAGTAGAGTAGAGGCAAGGTGAGGTGAGGTTGAGGTTGAGTACTGACGAGCAAAAGAAAAGCAGAAAGAGAAGAGTGTTGTATTGCAAATCTCTATTTATGCTATTGATGCAGGCTGCAGAGCAACTGCTTGACTGTGAGTCAATGAGACAAAGAGGGATTGGGTAGTATGCACGACACTGTAAATCGTTCCGTGTTCACTGTTTGACTCTGCTACTGACTGGCCAACTGACTGACTGGCTGACGGGCTACCAGCTCGGGCAAAGCAAAGTGAAGCAAAGCAAATAGCCCTTTGGTGGCGAGAGAAAAACAACAACAACAATAACAGCAGTAACACTAACAACGGCCGGATCACAGCCTCGACAATGGCAAAAGATGCAAGGAGGTTGCCCGATGCCAAGCCACTCTGTGAGTGTGGCTTTATTGTTGGCTGAGTGGCAAAGAAGACAGGGAAAACACAAAAACAAAATAAAGACATAGGAACCACTGTATGCCACTTTGGAATTCTGCAAGTCTTGCTGACACTGGTGGTTGGGTGATGGCATTGGCCAGGCTAATAATTGGATACAACACTCCTACCTTCAATCTGTGCAGCGGTAGAAAAGGGGGGGCAAAGTCCTCGGAGTACGCCACAAGTGTTGTGCATTAATTTATTGCATAAAGCAAAGGGGGACAGTATAAAAATAGACATTTCAATCGATTCTAAATGAAAGAGAGGAGAAGGAGGAGAAGGAGGAGGGGGCAGAGTGTGTTTAGTAGAAGGCCTTCTGGGCAGGAGCATTGCAGCACTGCTGAGCACAGCAGGTGTTAGCTGGGACAGCGGCCGGTGGGACGTAGGCAGCTGGTGGTGGCTGAGCAACATAGGTTGGCTGCTGTGGAGCTGGAGCTGGAGCTGGAGCTGGCGAGACATAGCTTGGTGCTGGCTTGGCCGGTGGGACATAGGTTGGCGCGGTGGTTGGCTTTGGCGCAGTGTAAGAGGTGGTTGGTGGCTTGACCACTGGTGGCTGTGGAGCTGGCTTGCCTGGCTGGCAGTTGGTTGCGAAGTCAATCGAGTAGCCCTCGTTGTTGTTCTGGCCAGTGGTGTGAGCAGCAGAGCAGCACTTGTACTTTGGGTCAAGCATGATGCGCTGGTGGAGTGGCTCGCGGTAGAAGGCATCGGCCATGGACTCCATTGACTTCCAGGCCGGGGAGTAGCCGACAATCTGGCCAGTCCATCCTGGGGAGGAGCGGCAGGAGGCCTGGTAAGTGGCGGCACCATCACCTGACAAGTGAGACTGGACATTTGCGTGGGCCATGCGCTGAGTCTGGGTGTTGCTCACAGCGTTGCCGCACGGGTTGTAGGAGAGAGGAGGAACGCCGTTGCGAGCGCGATAGCCGTTGACCAGGTTGCACATGGCCTGTGGGTCAAAGTAGACAGCGGCCGAGACGGCGGAGGAGGCGGCGACGAGAAGAGTAGCGACGGAGATGGTAGCCTTCATTTTGATGGGAAAGAAGCGAGAGGAGAGGAAATTAAAAAAGACGAGGTAGTGGGTGTTGATAGTGAGACGGATGTAGAGGCGCGGCCTAGCGGTTGCAACAGCAGTAGTAGCAGTAGCGGTAGTGGTAGTATGATAGAGGCGGTAGGATGGAGAAGGTGAAGGGTAGGGAAAGGATGAAGAGCTAAAAGAGACCAAGAGGGGGAAGAAGAAGGGAGGAGGGAGGGCAGAGATACGGTTGTGTAAGAGCGGACGTTACAAATAGGATGAGGGAGAAGGGAGAAGGGGGGAGAAGGAAAAAGCGGCAGTAACAGAAAAGAGACTGGGATGGACAAAGAGATGTATACCAGACCAGTCTCGTATCAACAAAACAGTTAAAGAAGAATAAAAGAAAACTCCGCTCAGATTGATCAGCTGCCTTAAAGGAGAGAATGAGAACAGAGAGTGTGGACGCACCCGCGCTGAAGTGTCCAGTTTTTTTTTCCCTTTCTTTCATCGACTCGCCGAGTCGCAAAGCTGATGGTAGCCGGACGAAGTTCATACAACCATGTGGACTAATTGTAAACTCCGACATCCGTGAAAATTCCTGCGAAAGGAACGACCGAGATAGGAGACAAAAAAAAATTACAAATCCTAACAAAGCATTGTAAAAGGAAATATAATGACGCTGCATTAGCATTAGCATTAGCATTGGAGGGGGAGGGTTTGCAATGAGGACACGAAAACGCGAAGTGGATGGAGATGGACTGGATGGTGTTGGCGGATGTGGATTTCGCGTTTGACGGAAGCTGGGCTGTTGGTCTAGAGGTATGATTCTCCGTTAGGGTCGGAGAGGTCCCGGGTTCGATCCCCGGATAGCCCCTGTCTTTTCGCGCCAGCTGTTCTGTTCTGCTGTTTTGCTGTTTTATTGAAGCGCGGTGCTGCTTGTTCTCATCTGCAGACAAGCTGGCTGTATTTCAGAGCATTGGCGCGGCAAAAGGGACTGATGTCGATGTTAAGCCGAGGCTGAGATTGAGTGCATTCCCGCATTCCTGCATTCCCGCATTCCTGCATTCCCGCATTCTGCCAGCTTTCAACTGCGCCAACACAGGCAACCAGACGCGACTAGACGCGGCCGCAGCAATGGAACCAGCAGACAGCCGGCAGCAGGCTGAGGACAAAAAGGAACAGCCGGTGCAGCCTGAATCACCGCGACGACAGCCAAAACAAGTTCGACACCAGCAGGACTTGAACCTGCGCTCCCAGAGGGAAATTGATTTCTAGTCAACCGCCTTAACCACTCGGCCATAGTGTCATTCCTTTCTAATTTTCCACTTTTCATTATTCATCCTCCTCTTCCTCGTCTTCGCGCAGCCTACATCCACAACCTTTCACCTCTTGTTCACTCACACTTTCTTTAACTTTCACTTTCAGATGTGTTTGATGATAATTACTATATTTAAATGCACAAGTTATAAGAATTGTTTGTTAAAGAAAAGACGTAATAGTGCATATTTCATTTGTCTTCAGAGTCGTCAACCCAGTCTGGGTTCTTGCGCAGGATGATAAAGCCTTCGAGCACTGGAGTGCAGGCAATGTACTCTTCAGTAGTCAGTTCTGCCCTTTCGCCGTAGCCAAGGACAACAGGTGTGGTGTGTGTTTGGAATCCAGAGATGGCCTTCGGCTGACCAGCCTGACCAACGGTATCGACGGCCTGACCAACACGAACTTGCACATTGACTTCGTTCAGGTTTTCATCAAGCGTAATCAGGAACCGTGGGTACACTGCGCGCAGCAGGGCATACAGCATGTACGAAGACTTGCCAACCACAAAGGCGTTGGAGTCGGTGAACATTAAGCAGGTCCACAGCAAGCTGCCCAGCGCGGTTGGAGACAGAATCTGGCGATCGTGGCGATATGGCGAGAGGGAGATGGTGCCCTTGCCCAAGCTGAGCATGCCCTGCGCGATGCGAACCACGAACCGAAGGTTGTTGTCGTTTTGGTAGTAGGTGGCAAGCTGACGCAGCATCTGGCTGACACGAGCATTGTTTGTGCCTGCACCAACTAGACCCAAGGCGAAGATGGCGTTCATGGCAACCTGCGTGTCGTTGTCATGAGAGAACTTGCTCAGCAGCTCCAAGATGTGAACAAGCGGATTGGAGGCACACATCAAACCGACGGCCAGTGGAACCATCTGGCGCACTGTGGCATCACCAAATTGGTTGAGATGATTGAACATGCGCAGAACCATGGCTGAGCCGACGTCCTCGCCAAGACTGATGATGGCGACACCAAGGACAGCAAAGGCCTGATGCAGAGCAGAGTCCTTGCTGGCATCAATGTGCTCGGCGCACTCACGCAGCAGCTTCTGGACAATAGCGACGTTGCCAGTGCCGGCGTATGCACAGGCGGTGACAATCGTGCTGGCCTGCTTGCCAACCGGGGTCTCAATGGTGGCGAGGATCTCCAGTGAGATGTCAGCCATCTCTTGGCGGCCAAAGAAGACCAGACCAAGACCAAGGCACAGGAAGCGCAGGAAATTGTTCATGGTGGTCTCCTCGCCACGGCTCATCAGCACATCGACAATGGTAGTGGCTGCATCAGTGTTGCCCGAGCCAACGCAAACCAGACCAAGTGCACAGCCAGCGATCGAAACAACCTCAAGAGTGGCAGTTGGGTCATTGAGCACCTCGGTCAGCTTCTCAATAACAAGCGGGTGGCTAGTGCCAGCGTAGGCCATTGCCAGACCAAATGCAGCTGTCACCTTGATGATGCTCTCGTTGGCTGTGGCACCGCTCTCCAGAATAGCATATGCTGGATCAGTCTCGTGGCGCACACCAATGTTCATCAAGCCCATGGCAATCTGAGCACCTGCGCGCAGGTACACGTTGTCTGATTCGATGTAGCCATCAATGGCGTTGAGGCCGTTGTCAATGTCCCACATGAGGATCGCACCAATTGAGGCTACGGAGCACAGCTGGCCAAGCTCCTTGTTGCGGTTGAACCACTTGAACGACTCCTTTGAATCAGTCTGAGCACCATCGGGGAGCACCAGCTTGTCTTTACCACAGCCAATGTTGACAAAAGCATTGACAATGGACGAGGCCAGGTTGGAGCGTGCCGAGTCAACGCGTGGAGCACGAGTAGTATTCTCCAGATGGGTCTTGTACACATCGTCAGGTGTCTTTGCATCGAGAATCTCAAGAGAACGCGCCAGCGACATGAAACGCTCCGAGTAGTGAGTGTTGGACATGGCATTGAGCAGTTCTTCGTCCTCGGTAGGCAGAGCAAGTTGATGGGTGCCGAGAATGAGTGCCGCCTGCTTCTTCTCGATTGGGTCAGTGATGGCCTCAAAGTCCTCCTCAACGGTCGAGTATTCACCAATGCGGATGGCAACTGGCAGAGCCTGGATGTGCTTGCCTAGCTTCTTGTAGATGCTGCGTGCTGCCAAAAGCATGTGGAAGTTATCTGGAGGAGGCAGGAGGTTGACGCAGCTGAGCATGTAGTTGCACACGCGCTGATAAGTCGTCTCATGAACGTAATCCACCAGCACCTCAATCTTTTCCAATTCGGACAGCAGATCAACTGAATCGGCCTCCGCATTATTCTCGAGCAAGTATGGAACCAAGTTCAGAGCCAGTGCCAGCAAGTCGTCGGTCGGCTGAGGAACCTCTTCGCGCATGCGGGATTCGTACTCCTCAACCAATCCACGGCAGAGATGTAGCACGTACTCGTGGCCCCATGCAGTAACGTTCGCAGTATCCGTGACGGTTGATAGGCGGTACGACAGACTGATGCGCTGGTCATCCTCATATGCCATCGCCAGAAGAGAGAGAATCTCGGCAAATGCACCCTTGTTGGCGACATTGGTCCATGACTCCTGAATGCGCTTCAATGTGTCATAATGCGGACGCAGGAATTTGAGTGGTTTTGGAACTGATGCCATTGAAGTTGTTTGAGAGCGTAGCAGGGTGCGAATGGCATCCAGAGTTGCCGTGTGTTCGGCTGGATGCACTGTATCCAAATCGAGGCGAACGAGACGCGTCACCAGCTCTTCAATCTCGTCAATGAGCTGCTGATCCTCGTCAGACTGTTGTACATTAAGCAATCGTAATCGTAATCGTAATCATAGTTGCAATGGCACATTATACAGTGGTATATAACACAAAATGTCAGCTTATACACTGGTGGAGAGTGTCACGAACTCTAAACGAAGGCCGTTCAGGGAGGTAAAAAGAAAAAAAGCGCTGACGATGGACGCGTCATCGTGGTGTAAAACGTACAATCTCGGGCTCATCGCGCTTCTTCTTGGACTGAGCAATCTTCTCGGCGGCTGTCTTCGCGCTGAGCTTATCGCCATCCTCCACCGGCTTGTCCTTGCGCGGCGACGTTGGTGATTTGGCAGTGTCACGGTGATCTGGTGCCATACGTGCTTTGGTGTCAAAAGTAGAGAAAAAAGTAGGAAAAAAAATAAAAAAGTAAAGAAACGCAGAGGATAATTCGACTGCTGTGTTGTGTGCTGTGTGTTGTGCTGTGTGTTGTGTTGTGTTGTGCTGTGCTTGCAAACGCAACGGAATCGTTATTCACTCTGATTTCAAAACAATAAAAAAGATACTCTTGTGATGTCGAGCAAAGAAGGCGGCGGTGGTGGCGGCGGCGCTTCGTCGGGCAGCGGCGGTGGTGCTCAGCCAACTGCTTACTACGAAATCTACCGACGGACGACTCTGGGCAACGCTTTGACTGATGCTCTCGACGAGCTGGTCACTCACAGCTATTTGACTCCACAGCTGGCCATTCGCGTGCTTGTGCACTTTGACAGGGCTTTTGCTGATGCTCTGTCGCATCGGGTCAAGACTCGAACTACACTCAAGGGCAAGCTGCGAACGTATCGGCACTGCGATGATGTTTGGACTCTGATTGTCAAGAACATTACATTTAAGATTGAAGGCGAGAATGTCAAGGCTGACCACATGAAGATTGTGTCATGCAGTGTTCGTAACAAGGATTCCTAATCTTACTATATATTTATACTGCTAGATTGATGATGATCGTCTTCCTTTCCCTCTCTTCTTCCCTTGCCTTATCCTTTTCGTCTCTCTTTTAGTTGCCTTCTTAAACATGTATACCACCTTTGATACCCAGGTGCTGTCGATGTCGAGGCTTTTTGCTGCTGGATCAGGTACCCAGCACTTGGAAGATGGAGGGAGTTGGCTGGGATGCTTGTGCCAAGTCTTGGCGTTTCCGCAGAACTGCTACCAACCGCAAAGAACCTAACCAATTCACAAACACAATGCCGCTATCGTACGACGACCCTAACTTCCCAGTTGAGCTGTATGACAAGCAGACTGGCTTGTTCAGCGAGCCAATACGTAGACTGCTCCATGCTGCTCCCCTCATCTTGACGGAACTCGCCAAACCTGAAGATGAGCGCTCATCGGCAGCCTTTGCCACGTCACAAACCACGACGAATGAGCAGCAGCAACCAAACTTGAGCGCGTCGTCAGCTGCCACCACGACAACAACAACTCAAGCCACTTACGAGGCACCGCCTCCAGACTATGATACCGCCACGGCGGCTAGCTTTCAAGAGCATTCTCACCGACAGCAGCAGCAGCAGCAGCAGCAGTATCAGCAGAATGAGCCGTCATTGAGTCGCACTGTTCTCCATGAGACGGTAGCAGCTGCTACTCATGTTGGCATCGAACGTGCACTGGGTCAGACCAGTTGGTTCCAGCGAGAGAACACAAGACGCGAAACCCGCTACCAGAACCAGCAGTCTTATGAGCGCGGTGTGAGAGATGGCATCAGCATTGCCAATACTACTTCGGCACAGTCGGCAGCGCGTCGTCGCAACGAGTCCAACGCAAGCGAGTCTGAGACCGAGTCATCCAAAAAGGACAAGAAGAAGGATAAAAAGAAGAACAAATCCGGCAAGCAGGCAGAAGGTGAGCAATCGGACCAGTCGAATCTTGGTCCCATTATCCTCGCTGTGGCGGTAGGTGCTGCATCGCTTGCATATGCTGCATATGCTACTCACAAAGCTGCTGCTGAAGCAAGCAAGGCCTCGTTCCATGCTCAGCTGGTCACGCTGCTCGATGAAGTCGACGAGCGTGTTAGAGCAGCCAGATATTGGGTGGAGGATGAGTACCGCCAATTGCGCCGTGAGCTCCAAGCTGGCACATCAAGCGTCGGAATGGATGTCGTTCGCCAGCACATGTGGACAGAGGTCAAGGTTGTCGAAAAGGACATTGAGTTAATTACAGATCTGACCAATGCTTTACGCGGTCTTGAGCAAGGTGACGAAAGCAAGCTGGCAGCGTTTGCCCACGGTGCGTCTGCGCTTGGTGCAGTTGGCATTGCCGGCGCAGCTGGAGCTGGAGTCTATTTGGGCACATTTGGAACTGGCTTAGCAATTGCTACTGGAGGTGCTGGCGTGCTTGTTGTTGGTGGACTGCTGGCCACTGTGTTCATAAAGACTCTGGGCTCAAAGAAGTCGTCCAATATGAACTTTTTGAGAATTGCAGCACAGGAACGAGCAAAGACCATTATCAATGAATTAAATGGGAATGAAGAAGCCATTGCTGGCAAAGCGAGGGATGTCTTGGATGTCTTTGAAGCACGCCAGATACGTTTGAGCAGTGATGAGCCTCAGCTGCCACAGCTAAGAAACACCTCTTATCTGACCAACTCGATTGATACTACAGTGCGCTCATCCAATATCAATGACGATGTTGTATCTAATGAGGATGATGAAGCAATAGCTCAAAACGGTGCTGCCTTTACTACCACAAGAGTTGCTGCCAAACAGCTGGCTTAATATTCAGTCAACTAAACTAAATAAATATTACATTAATTCCTCAAATTATCATCAAGCTCATCTGAAAGTTAGAAGTTAAAGAAAGTGCGAGTGAACAAGAGGTGAAAGGTTGTGGATGTAGGATGCGCGAAGACGAGGAAGAGGAGGATGAATAATGAAAAGT
>MU602806.1:20564-48337 GCA_025201865.1 Ramicandelaber brevisporus | reverse complement strand
CGCTGATTCAGCATCTCATCCAGAGCGTCACATTTGATGACAGTCCCATCGATTGCTTACGCGATGTGGTTGCAATTCGCTAGTCAGCATCGTGATTTATAATAAACTTTCTCGGTAATGTTCGTGATAGTTGTTACGAGAGTTTGCTTTTTCTTTTAGTTATGTTATTGGTGTTCATTTATTCTACTGCGAGGTATTGTGGCGCTGTGTTGTTGACTGCACACTTTGCAGGTCCACATTGTAAACAAAACGAGCATGTGCATCTTTCACGTGGCTGTTCACTGTGTCGATTGCACATTGCAGACAAGCATGTGCGTATTTTGCACTGACCGGCAAGCTGTGGGATGCCGCATACTCGCCGGCATGTCCCTTTTTTATCGTGGCTGATCCGAGCGTCGTCGTACTCCTCCTGCTTTATCGCCATCAATACACAGAGTATTAAATACAGCGTCGAGGGCCGTCCACCTCTTCTCTACGAGTGCCTGTTGGCCGGCTGTTCATCTTCCTTCTACCTCTTTTGTTTGTTTCTTCTTCCCTCTATCTAACTATCTCTCTCTCTCTTTTCTCCCCAGTTTCACACTGCCCCCTCTCCCCCAGAACTCACACTTTTTGCACATTTGTTCGCTTCCATGAGTTCTTTTCAACAACAGCAGCAGCTCTTTAATCGTCGTCGCGGCTCTGCTCAGGTCCCTATTCACACTGCCTCTACTACTGCTACTACTGCAAAGCAATCCTCAGCGACAGCGGCAGTAGCAGCAGAGCCTCGTTCAAAGCCTTCCTTGACGCGTTTATTTGCTCATCTTCTCGACGAAAACGGGATGGACGACTTGAACGAAGTCTTGAACCCTCAAGACGACGATAATAACGCCCAGCCACCCGCCAGCGATAACATTGCGGATAACTTTCTCTTGTTTTCAACGGCTGGCTTCAATGCCGCCTCAGCATCGGCCAAGGGCAAGCCAGTGTCTCAGCAGCAGCGCGGCTATCGACACAAATCGCGTATTGCTGCAATTGATCCTCCAGAATACGCAGACTATGTGATTTCACTTCGGCTGCCATCTACCGCGACATCATCGACCAGTAAACAGCAACAGCAGCAGCAACAACAGCAGTCAACGGCGGCAGCAGCAGCGGGTGAAACAAGCGAGGAAAAGGTTGACATCAGGTCTACCATCCAGTCACAAGTTGCCAGTACTTTGCATTCACTGGTGCGTGCTGGATTGGGATTCACGGTGGCCAATGACCCAGCCGATCCATCCCGCGCGTTTGTGTTTGTTGTCTGCCCGCGGTCTCGGCTGATCCAAGAAGCTCGCTTTTGCCGTGAAGCAGACTGGGTCAAAGGCACTCGCTCAATGCTTGGTCCCGATGCATCATCGCTGAACTCGCTTTCTGGATCATCTAATGGAATCGGTAATGGAAATGACGCTGGCAGTGCTGGTAGCAGTATAATGGGCAGTCCGCCACCAAGTCCTCCAGCTGTGTTTGCTGGCGCTAGCAATAGTGGCGGTATCTCGGGTGGCCCTGGCGCGAGCCGAGTGCTTCGTCTACATGGAACATCGCGCGAAATGGTTGCAGAGACTAGCGATGCGGAACGTTTGCGTCTTGTTCATCGTATTCTTACTGGTCCACCATCTGAAGAATGTGCCGGAATCACCCCATGGTCCCCATTTGATATCCCAGCTGCAGCCCCGTCAAACAATGGTGAATCAAACACGGCCGTCAATGCCTCTGTGTCTGCGTCTGCTGTCGATCCAGCCCATGCGGTGCGCATCGAGTCCATCTTCCCACTGCACGACAAGCGCTTCAACCGCCAGTGGCTTAAGCGCTGGTCCACGAAATGGTCCATCTCGTATCTGGACATTGAGGCTGTTCGTGATCATTTTGGCGAACACATTGCCATGTACTTTGCCTTCTTGCAGTTTTACTTTGTAGCGCTCGCCTTCCCTACTCTGCTTGGTTTGGTTGGCTATTTCTTTTTGGGTGGCGCAGAGTACACAATGTGGTTTGCAATGTTGCTTGTCATTTGGTCTGTTGTATTTACGGAAGGCTGGGCTCGTCGCCAAACTCAATTGGCGGTGCTGTGGGGATCCACCACTGCGGAGGCTCATAGCCGCGATGGAAACAGCAACAATGGTGCCAGTGGTAGTGGAGTTGACATTGTTGGGTTAGCTGAACGCAATCCTCGCTTCGTGGCCGACCAAATGATTGCTGATCCGATTACTGGCGAGGTCGTTCCGTACTTTTCACCAATCCGTCGCTGGCTCCGTCGCGCCGTCACTCTCCCCATTCTTGGCGGCCTGGCTCTCATTGTGTCTGGCATTGTCACAGTGTTGTTCCTGTTTGCCACCTTCTTTGAGGAATACTATTCTGGTCCATTTGCTCTGGCCCTCAACATCTTGCCAATCATTGCCTATTCCGCTGTAATGGGCAAAGTTGGCGCAGTCTTCCGTGGCATTGCACGCCGTCTTAATGAATACGAAAACCACGAGACGCGCTCTGATTATGCAGCCAATTTGACTGTCAAGATTTTTGTGTTCAGCTTCATCAACGACATCTTTTACATGTACCTCACGTCCTGGCTGTTTATTCCTTTCCGTGATAATCTCGAATGGATTTTGCGTTGGATGAACGGCACTGCTGGCAAAGTTGGCACGATTGAAGAAGGAATCATCAAGGCGGCCAGCACTCCAGCTCGCGACAAGCTGCGCGCATTGCAGATTTATTTCATTCTCACTGGCCAAGCCATCAACTTTGCGTTTGAAGTCGTTGTGCCATACGTGAATCGGTACTTGGCTGAGCGTGCAAAGGCCAAGGCTCGTGCTGCTAGAGCTGAGAAGCGCGCCAAGCGTGCCAGCGAGAAGGATGCTGCCACTGGCGGCATCACTGATACATCTGGCGTTAGTGACTTTGAAGACGCCAGCAATTCTCAGTCTGAGGTTGCATTCCTCAAGCGCGTTGCCCATGAAGCGTCTCTGGCCACGTATGACATTTACGACGACTACGTTGAAATGGTGTCGCAGTTTGGCTACGTTTCTCTGTTTTCGATTGTGTACGCCTTCACTCCAGTGGCTGCCTTTATCAATAATTTCATTGAGCTCCGTGCTGATGCCGCCAAGCTGTGCATCCACATGCAGCGTCCAATCCCTCAGCGCGCCGCTGGCATTGGTGGCCCATGGATGTCTGCGCTTCGTTTCCTGGCGTGGTTATCTGCCATCACCAACGCCATCATGCTCTACCAGTTTTATACACCGTCGTCATCCACCGGCTCTATCATTTCCGCACTGTTTGGATGGATGGGCGGTGCTCCTCCAGAAACCCAGCAGTCTCTTGCCGAGGGCAACACTACTCACAAGCATGTCATGCTAGGACTATTGGTCTTGTTTGAGCACATTTACCTTGGCTTGCGCCTGGTTGTTCCAATGCTGCTTCATTCTGTTCCAAGTGCTGCCGAGATTGAAGTGCGCAAAGAAGATTATTTGATGAGACTGGGCTGGCTGAATCTTTTAACCAGCAGATTAACCAGAAGCGCGTCGGATGAGAGTTTCGAGGCGTATGCGAGAACGATTCCCGACAGATTCCAGTCGGACGATCCTGACGAAGCCGCGGAAGCAATTGCAAGCGGTAGTCATCTCGATTAAACTTCCTTCAACAACTGTTTTTTTTTTTAACTTTTGCATTCATTCAAATGGGCAAATCCGAGTAATCCAAAGTTAACTAACACGACTTCTAAGCTAAGCTGTATAGCGTAATAAGCGTTAAAAGAGAGAAGTATACTAATTCAAAAGAGACGAGAATATATATTTTTTTACTCGGCAACAACTGGAGCAACTGGAGCAGCCGGAGCAGCCTCAGCGGATTCCACAGGTGCAGCTGGGGATTCACCCTGCTGCTTGGTTGGCACAAGTTCTGGAGCAACTGGTTGATGTGGTGGCACGTCGGCAGCCTTCTCAGTATCAGCAGCAGCAGCCACCGGAGACTGTGACTGTGGAGTCTCCTCTAACTCCTCAGCCTTTTCTTGTGGTGGAGAAGCTGGCGCTGGCACATGCTCCTGTGGTGGAGAGGCTGGGGCAGCCTCGACCTTGTCACTGGATGGAATGACGGCAACTGCAACAGGCGAGTCCTTCGGAATGGATGCCGGGGGTCCAGCGTTGTCACGACGGGCAAGGTCAGCAGCAGGCTTGGGGACGTCAACAATAGGTGCTTGCTCTGCGGCTGGAGCGGCGGCTGGAGCGGCTGGGGCAACAGGTTCGGCTTCGCTGGCCTTGATGGCTGGTTCCTGAGGAGCAGCAGCTGGAGCTTGCTCTACGGCAGCTGGTGGTGCAACTGGAGCTGGGGCCGGCTGCTCAGCACCAGGGGCAGAGGTGATGGCGGGTGAGATAGTAGCTGGAGAAGAGGGTGGATATTCACGAATGCGTTCGCAGTCAAATGCCCAGGACTTGACCCACTTGGCGCGCTCGCAGGACTGCTTGGTCCAGTCAGAAGTGCCGTAAATGATGGGCTTAAGCATGGCATAGGACCACCAAGCACTAAGAAACACGAGGCCAAAGATGACCCAGCGGAACTTGCGCGACACACGAGCAGTGAACGAATCCAGAGCAGTGACCAGGCCAAGGATCGCGAGATAGAGAGCCGGAATGTAATGGTGGAGGAACAACTGGCGGGCCATGATGAAGAATGGGAAGAGATGGATGAACCAGCCAATGGTGTAGAAGCCGACTGACGAGGTGTACATGGAGCGGACGCTGTCAGGAATTGGGCTCTTGATGCCACGGATGTCAATAAAGTGGAGAACAACCTGGATAACGCCAAAGAAGACGACGGAGGCAAAGGTGGCCCAGTAAATGACCGGGTTTCCAATCAAGTGGATTTGGGCAGCCTCGTGTCCCCAGAAGGCAATACCCTTGAGAGCCAGCGGCCAGTGATAGGCGCGGGACTCGAATGGGTGAGATGAGGTCAATCCGTTGTTAACACGCATCATGGCAGAGTTGATCTCGATCAGCTTCTTGATAAGACCGGGTGGCTTGTAGGTGACCATTGGAGTGCCGGCTGGCAGACCTTCGAAGCGGTTGCCATCGATGCGCCAGGTGGTCTTCGGAACCTTGGCCGATGTCATGCATGAAACCTCAGCCTGGCCAAAGCCCCAGTCGGGCAATTTCTTGCTGTTTGAGTACATGGCGCATCCAGTGTTCTGGTGGATAATGCGGAACTTGGAGTGGAAAGCCAGTACGCGGCCACGAGTCTCGTCAGTCTCACCCTCGGTCTCGACAACCTCAATGCGGAAATCATCGTTGGCATCACCCTCGAATCCTTGCCAGCCATAGCCAGACACCTCGTTGTGGTAGTCATGCTTGGTAACTGGGGCACGCACATTATGGCTGTGCAGGCGGCGGTTAGTGGAAGTGTGGACAAGACGGATAACATCACCGCTGCGAAGAGGCTCAGGAGGAGCGGCGGCCGCAGTAACTGGATCACCGTGCTTCTCGACCCACTTTTGAGCATTGGCAGGGGTGCGCTCAATGCGCCACCAGTTGTTCTCGTCCTTGTGTGGATACAGCGTGATCTGCTGCTGCTTGGAGCCATCTGGGTAGCTGTGAGCATGGGAGTGAAGCCAGCCCTCGTTGGTCGCAACGTGGCGGATCTGGATGTGAGCGCCGTAGTAGACATCGCGTGGCGCATGCTCGCTGACAGTGTTGCCAACAAGAGTGCTCTGGAACTCAGCGCTCATGAAGCCGTCGCCATCGCCGCTCTTGTAGACGGTCCAGAAGTGGATCTGGAAGATGAAAGCGTAAATAGCCAGCGGGATCGCAATCAAACAGATGGCGCGAGCCACAAAGTGCTGGGCAAAGCGAGTCATGGTGACCTTCTTGTCGCAGGCAAGGGTCCACAGGTCCTTGAGAGTGGAGAGACCGATGGTGGCCATCGTGAAGAGACCGACCCACTTGCACGAGGCAGTCAGTCCCCAGCCGGCGCCAGTCAGGGCGAGCCAAGTCCACCAAGCAAAGGTGAATGGGCGGCGCTGCTGAGCATGGAAGTGCGACCAGGCGGTAATCGTGAGCGCAGTGAAGAAGAGAAGAGCGGCATCGAGCAGGATAAGGCGGAACTGAGTAATCATTGAGTTTTCGTAGGCAACAAGTAAGGCAGCGAGAATACCAGCTTCAAGGCTGTGGCCAGATGCACGAACGGTCATGAAAGCCATTGGCACAGTCAACGCGCCGAGAATGGCTGGCATCATACGCATACCGACGTATGGAACCTCGGCAGCATGATAATCAAGACCGATATCCTTAAAGTCAAAGGTGCCGTTGTAGCCGACAGCCTTGCCAGCCCACGCAAACATCATCTTGGCGAGATTTGGATGAACGTCAAAGTAGAAGGTCTGGTTGATATACTTGCCAGCAAACTTGCCAAAGTGCACTTCATCAAAGACGACGGCCGACGGGTTCTCAATACGCCACAGTCGCAGCCAGCAGGCCAGCAGAGTCAAGCCAACCAGGAGAGCGAGCTGGGTGGCATCGAGCAATGGCGAGCCGTCGGCGGCGGTAAAGAGACCACAGAGTGATGAAGAGGAGGCTGTTGCTGCTGTTGCCGATGCTGAGGCGAGACTCTTTTTCGAGTCCTCAAGATCAGAAGACGTGTCAGTCTTGCCCTTGCTCGAAGCAGAGCGATCAGCAACACGGCGCTGGCGCAGCTGTTCACTCTGATCCATAGCTGCTGGTTCGGAGGCGAGGTTCAAGAGAGATAGAGAGAGAGTAAGCTCGCGTTGAATCGTGTCGATGAGCGATAAAGAAAAAGAAGGTTCACGAAGTTTTACTTTCTTTGGGAGCTGTATCGCAACTGTGACACCTCCAGAAAAAAAGATACCAGCACTAAATTTAGAACAGGATGAAGCAACACTAAATCCTTTAGTTATAAGAGGGGGAATAGTGAAAAGAATAGAATAGAAGAGAAGAGCATTTAGTTGGTATTCAAGCCAAGTTGGCGGCGATGACGGCGTACTTGCCGTTGATCATCCATTCTGGGTCATCTTCACAGATTGCCTCATCTTGGCCAGATTGAAGACCAACGACGATATCGCATTTGCAAGTTCTGAGTGCGACAATGGGCAGCTGGCTCATCTTCGGCCCGATTGCCTCGCTAAACGGCGTGGTAAAGTCCCAGGCGCAATCAAAGATCAGCTTGCGGTAGTTCAGATCGCCCTTGAAGAAGATCAAATCGGACTTGCTCTTGAACTCATCAAACAGTGGCGATTGGTCAAGGTGCCAGTAGCTCCATGGCATGGTCCAGAACGGATCGGTTCTCACCACAATGCGGCCGGCGGACATCTCATCGCGCCATGCCTGTGCCAGCTGGGCGAGACTGCTGTCTGGAGTGGCGCTGCATCGCTTAAGCAGCTCTTCGATATCACGGGGAGTGGCATCAGACACAAACCATGGCATTTCCTTGGCATGGAGATGCACCTGGTCAACGACATTGGATTGCAGCAGCCAATGGGCCAGCAGGAAGTCGCCAAAGAGCTCGAATCCGGCATTGTCCAGCACAATGTCGACGCGACGTGGCTTTGACTGATCCTTGGCAGAGTTGCGCAGCGTGCGAATGCGCTCCCAAATCTTACGAGTATCGTTAACAACGATGCGCTTCTCCATAGCCTTGAACTCGGTAGATTCAACCGCCTGTTTTGCCAACAGGTCAGAGGCAGACATGGCCTGGAACAGTGAGAGATCGGCTTGGTTGCCCCACAGCGCCACGCTGATAATCTCCTCGAATGCAGCAAATCCATCCTGGTCTTCAGTTCCGTCGGACAGGACGAGCTTCTCACAGGTGCGGGCCAGCGTGTCAAATGCGGTCAAAGAGGCGTCGATCGAGGCATCCTTTTGTTCGGCAAACGGGTCAAAGATAGCCCAGTATGGATCTTTAGACGACATGAAGGCATGCATGATGCGGCGATACATGTAGCACTCGCAAACGAGCCACGGAACCGCATGCCATGTACGTGAATGCTGCAGGTTTGAGACAACATTGTTCCAAATTTTGATATCTGGCAGACCACGCTCCTCTTCCATAAACTTCAATGGCCTGTCGTGCTTCATATCATAGTCAAGATCAACCATGTCTCGAAAGATGGCGCCGCTCGCTCGGGCTGCAGGACCGGATACCTTTTCGAGGCGATTGAAAACTAGCGTCCTAACTTGGGCAAGGATAGCCGGCATACGACCGGTGATGGTTGAGTATGCAAACGAGGGCTGGTCCTGGCCACTCAGAGATGGGCGTGGAGCAGCGGTATAGTTCGTTCTATCGTCAGACATCTTTCCTGATCAATACGTCGCGCGTGGCTGTAGCTGTGGCTGTTGCTGTGGCTGTTGTTGCTTTGCTGCTGTTGTTATTTTTTTTTTGTGGCAGTCTTGCTTGCTCTGCCAGCACGCCGCCGCCGCCGTTGCAGCTGCTCTGGTCTTTTTTTTTTTACCACCACCATCGAAAAAATCTCACCCGCACTTTTTTTTTTTCCTCTCCCTTCCTCCTCCCTCGTTCTTCAACACCCTGCCGACGACGACAACGACGACGACGAAGAAGCTTTGAGTTTGAGCGCGCGTTGTGTACACTTATATAACAAATATGATGCTACAGAACGTATTGCGCGCTGCCCGTGCTGGTGCTGCTTCCAGCAACGTCAACACTGCCTCCAACGGTACGATCGCACCTTTCCGGCAACGAGCGAGATGCTCAACATTAGACTCGGATCTGGAAACCCGTACGGTGGTATCAGAAGAAAAAAAACCTCCCATGTTCCACCTTCACGACATGCTCGACATGCTCAGCGTCAATGGCTCACGTGCGATGCCATTTGCACGATACTGCAACCATGCCAGGGCTATACTAGACACACGCGCGCGTGATATGAGCAGATTTGTAACTGACATTCCTTGTATCCACCCCACTCAATATCCTCTGTTTGTACATGATTGATTTCGCATCGAAAACAGCATTGCGGAAATTGAGCACGTCGCGTGTTGCACGCGATGCCGTCGAGGTATTCGTCAACGGCAAGCCCGTCCAGATTGAGCGCGGCTCTGCTGTCATTCAGGCCTGCGAAGCCGCCGGTGTCGACATTCCACGTTTCTGCTACCACGACCGTCTTTCTGTGGCCGGTAACTGCCGTATGTGCCTCGTCGAGCTCGAGCGCGCACCAAAGCCCATCGCATCCTGCGCATACCCGGTTACCCCAGGCATGAAAATTCTCACCGACACTCCAAACGTCAAGAAGGCACGCGAAGGTGTCATGGAATTCCTGCTGGCCAACCACCCGCTTGACTGCCCCGTTTGTGACCAGGGTGGTGAGTGTGACCTGCAAGACCAGAGCATGCGCTACGGCTCCGACCGTGGTCGCTTCACTGAGCCGACTGGCAAGCGTGCCGTCGAGGACAAGAATTTTGGCCCACTGATCAAGACCAGCATGAACCGCTGCATCCACTGCACCCGTTGCGTACGCTTCGCCAATGAGGTTGCTGGCATCACCGAGCTCGGCACCTCTGGCCGTGGCAACGACATGCAGATTGGCACCTACATTGAGAAGGTGCTGGACTCGGAAATGTCTGCCAACGTAATTGACCTGTGCCCAGTTGGTGCTCTGACCTCCAAGCCATACGCCTTCAAGGCTCGTCCATGGGAACTGCAGAAGACTGAGTCCATTGACGTTCTCGATGCCGTCGGCAGCAACATCCGCATTGACTCCCGCGGTCTCGAGGTCATGCGTGTTATGCCACGCCTCAACGAGGATATCAACGAGGAGTGGATTTCAGACAAGACCCGCTATGCCTGCGATGGTCTGAAGACCCAGCGCCTCACCGTGCCACTCATCCGCAAGGGCGACTCCTTTGTTCCAGCTAGCTGGTCGGATGCCCTGTCCACCGTCGCCTCGCGCATCTCCACCACCGCTCCCGAGAACATGACTGCTGTTGCCGGCTCCCTTGCCGATGCTGAGGCCATGGTTGCCCTCAAGGATCTGTTCAACCGCTTCAACAGCGACAACCTGACTGTTGATGGTCCAGCTTTCGCTGCCAACGGCGCCATTGCCCACAGCAGCGACGTTCGCTCCAACTATCTGTTCAACTCGGCCATCAGCGGCATTGACCGTGCTGATGTTGTCCTCCTCGTCGGCACCAACCCACGCCACGAGGCTGCCATCATCAACGCCCGCATCCGCAAGGCATATCTGCACAACAACCTGACCGTTGGTCTGGTTGGCGCTGAAATCAACACCACCTTCGGCTACGACCACATTGGCACGGATGCTGCCGCTCTGAAGCAGCTCGCTTCTGGCAAGCACGCCTTCTCCAAGGTGCTCGCCGAGGCCAAGAACCCAATGATCATTGTTGGCAGTGGCATCGCCGAGCAGGCCAATGCCGCCGAGATCCTGGCTTCCGTGAACGAGCTTGCCCTCAAGCACGAGGCTGCCTTCTTCCGTCCAGACTGGAATGGCGTCAACACTCTTCAGCGCGCTGCTGGCCGTGCTGCCGCGTTCGATATCGGTTACTCTGCCGCCCCTGTCAGCGAGAAGCTGAAGAGCACTCGCTCAGGCCAGTTCATCTATCTGCTTGGTGCTGACGACATCTCTGCCGCTGACATCCCACAGGACGCCTTCGTCGTCTACCAGGGCCACCATGGTGACAACGGCGCTCACCTTGCTGATGTCATCCTGCCAGGCGCCGCTTACACCGAGAAGACCGCCACCTACATCAACACTGAAGGTCGCGCACAACTCGCTCGCGCTGCCGTCAATCCACCAGAGGGTGCTCGTGAAGACTGGAAGGTTATCCGTGCCCTGTCCGAGCTTGCCGGCGTTACTCTTCCGTACGACGATGCCCTTGAGCTGCGTCAGCGGATGTACGACGTGAGCCCGACCCTTGTGCACCTTGATGATGTCGCACCAGTCTCCTCTTCACTGGCTGTCCTCGCCGCCAAGAATGCAGCAGCAGCAGCAGCAAAGAGTGGTGGCAAGAATGTATCATTCGAGGCTGTTGTCAAGAACTTCTACATGACAGATCCAATCAGCCGCGCGTCATCCACCATGGCCAAGTGCACGGCTTCGTTTGTGAAGGGCAAGGCACTCGACCAGCTTTCCGAGCCAGAGCGGAAGTTGGCCATTGCCATGTAAATGTCATTCACGCTAAAAAGGAAAGGAAAGGAAACAAAGCCAAATCAAACTCATTCTCATTTTACATCATTATACTTTTCAAAAAAAAAACAACAAATCACTTTTATGTTACCTAGCGTCAGATGCCTTTTTGTTATTGTCATTGTACATGCATTGCTTGGTGTTATTGCATGATGGATGCACTATCAATGTGGTTTGATGTCGCGTGGGTTGTTTGACTGCAAGGAGGCTGCTCGCCACTTGTCGTAAGAAATCTCTCGGCTCGCACGAAATAGTTATTCACTTATTTTTTTTTGCAGCTTACGAAAGCTTGATGGTCTTCAAAGCATCGGCAGAAGAGGCCGAGGATCTCCAGCAAAGCGAGCTGGTTGTTCTTTCTGCAATCTATGCAGACCAGCTCCAGCATATCGAGTCAGCAGCAGCGTCGGGTCCGTGGAAGAAACTGCCCGGCCTGGCAACGAAATCAAGTCATCCTGAGTTTCGCCTGCATTTGCCATGTCTCCAGCCGCTCGAGCTGCAGCCGTTTGTGAGTGTTGACTTGCGCATCAAGCTACCTCGCCTGTATCCATTTGTTGTTCCGCAATGGTCATTGGAGAAGTGCGTTGGATTAACGGAAACGCACAAACGCGCGTTATCGGAACAGTTGACAGAGTTGTGCAAAACTGCAGCGGAGCAAGGCGTTGTGGTTGTGTACGACATGGCAGTGGTCGCTCAGGAATACATTACAGACAATCATGACCCAGCTGCAGACGCTGCATGCGAAGCTGCTGCCCGCGCTCAATCTGGACAGATGGCAGCTTCTATCCATGAAGAGTTTCTGAGAACACAGGCACAAGCTGCGCAGTTGCGGAATGAGCAAATGACTGCGGACATGCAATTGAAGGCAGAGCAGCAGAGGCGTGAGAAGGAGACTGAATTGGCAAAAGTGGCGCAGGAACAGCAAAAGAGAGAAGAGCGATTGAAGAAATTGAGATTGAGAGAACAGAGAGCGCAGCGTGGAATGGCCGCAAGGGCGAGATTGAGACCAAGCGAAGATGTATTGGCTGCAGTTAAGCGTGTCATGAATGTCGCGGTTTTTACAACACCAATCACACTGAGACCCGTGTCAGCTGCTGATTACAAGGGCAGCGCTGCATCAAGAAGAGACACATCATCTGTGCTGACGGGCGATGAGTTGCATTTCGAGTCAGTTGTGTTGGCACCCTCATCCATTGCAGTGCCTCTTGGTGTGCTGTATTATGCGACTCCTCTTAGCATGTCCGCTGAGCAGGATGACAGTGATGGCTATGGATCGGCTATGAATGGATTCAATAGCGACTTTGATGATGATGACGACGACGACGATTTACTTAGCGATTATGAAGGTATCAATGGTGGCATTACCTCATCCTCACTGCGTGCCACTCGATCAGCCACTCGATCAGCCTCATTGACAGCTCCATGTCTGCCGCGCGATTTAATGTTACACGAAATCACCATATCAAACAGTCACTATTCGCCAGGCAAGCCCGGATATGATCAACTCACAGGTGTTCTCAGTTTACTGGAGCGGCTTCGCACCATGCCTCGCCATCGTCGCATTGCCCACGTGGAAGCTGTTGAGCTCACTCGACCAAACTCGCGTGGTGTTCGCAAACTGTATGTACTTTTGTCCGGAATGAGTGGGCGAAGTCTAGGTCAACTTCTAAATGTCAGTGGACCATTGGGTAAAGTAAGATCTCGTGATTACATGCGTCAAATCGTATCTGCTTTGGACCATCTTGCTGCATATGGTGTTAACTCAGGTGGTGGCCTATCTCATGGCGAACTTCACTCTGGCTGTGTATTGATCCCGGACAGTAGTTTCACAGCGCCAGTCGATGCAATCTATGGATCTAGAGATGTATTGGATGCCTCTGGTTACGACAGATCATCGCCACTGGGACCTATTGTGTTTGGCGCTGGATACATTCGTGCATTACAATTGCTGCACAGTGAGACACCACTGCTGAGCGAGCGAGATGAGCGACGTGCCAGACGGCTATCGAGAACAGCAGATGCACCCATCAATCAAGTTACGGCAGAAATATCGCCAGCAACAGCAGTGTTATTGGTTGAAGATACAGCAACATCCGGCAGAGCTCGAGATATGTGGGCAACCGGCATTTTATTCTTGGAAATGCTGCTTGGTCCAGAGGTGTTGGCTAGATTTGCATCGGTGGCTGCAGTTATGCGGAGCGATGAGTACTCAGAGCTGCCTTCAATATTTAAAGAAGCCGTCAGAAGAATGCTGAATTCTGCCCCAGCTGCACGTCCAACACCCCGCCAAGTACTTTCTTTCCCTGCATTCAGCACTCAGCCAAGCCACCCTCTACTACTAAGCCATGCATCGGCCAGCAATGTGTCTGCATCAACAACCACTCACGATAGCCCAGCTGATTATGCATTTAATGTGGGTGTTGACAGAGCTGTTCCTCTGTCTCCGGCCAGAGAGCGTGTTGGTGCTGGTGGCAGACAGCGTGGCGATTACTTTGGTCCAACTCAGCAGCAAGCTCGCCGTGCACCTTCAAAGCCAGCACGCAGCCAGTCCGACACTTCTGGATATCGCGGCTCATCATCTGAAGCAGCATCTCCACAGCCGCCATCTATTCCAGCCATGAACAACGATGGCAGCAGCTCCAGTCTCATTGCAGGACTCTCGCAAACACACAGCCGATATGCAACCGATTTTGAAGAGATTCAGTTTCTTGGCAGAGGTGGATTTGGCGAGGTGGTTAAGGCTCGTAATAAACTGGATTCACGTGTTTACGCTATCAAAAGAATTCGATTGGACAGTCAGCCAGAAGAAGAGCGCCATAAAATATACAGAGAAGTCAATACACTATCGCGCTTGCATCATGAATTTGTAGTTAGATACTATACAACTTGGGTTGAGGATTCTGTAATGTATGAGGATGCAGGAGATACTGATGAGGATGAAACTGATGCTACAGAGACTGACACTGCTACCGCTACAGCTACGGTCACTGCGCAGTATGCATCAATTGAGTATAGTCCGGAAGATTACGATGACGATGGTGAAATTGGATCAATGCATGGACCACGGCCACTGCCCCGATATCTGACTGCCTCAGTTTCCACATATGCCGATGGCACCGATGATACAGCGGATGACACTGGTGCAGGCGACGATAGCGATGGCGAGGATGATTTTTCAGATCAAGCTCAGCAAATGAATGCATTGTTGCGTGGATATTCCCGTCAGAATAGACTCGCTGGACGTCCAAATTCAGACTTTAAACACGGCTCGACAAATGGCAATGGTAGGAAAAACAAAGATAAAAGTAGAGATTCTCGGGACGCGCTCAGTGGTGGCGGTGGAGTCAGTCAACCGGGCATTCAGTTTGGCAGTATTGGTGGTGATTTGTCAACACTGCGTCGTTCGCAGAAGGCATCTGGTGGAGTATCTAGTGTGCTGAACTCAGCTGGCGCTACTGGCGACAAAGCAAAGACGCGTGGCTGGAGCATATTTGACACTGCATCTGTACTGGCTGGCATCACTAGTGACGACGAAGATGAAGAGGATGACACTGATGGCGAAGAGGACTATACTGATGAAGATTATTCGAGTCGCATTTATTTTGATCGACCTGGAAATAACATGCTCCAACGTAGCCCGCCCGTTCTTCCTGAAATGGGTGCGCAGCGTGTTCCGAGCATCGATGCAAGCGATGAATTATGCTTTTTTGGTCAGAGTGTCAATACAACTCGAAGCTCTTCACCCGCATTATCTACCGAGGTCACTCCAGTCAAACAGCAACAGCAGCAACAGCAGCAAATTCCACTTCGACAGAGCACTCCAGCAAAGACTACAATGTCTCGATCCAGGTCTCGTCAACGCCACCGTAATGTTCAAATATTATATATTCAAATGGAGTACTGTGAGAATAAATCACTCCAGAATCTGATAGATGGCAGACTGGATGAACGCACTAGTTGGAGATTGCTGAGACAAATTGTGGAAGGGTTGTCATATATTCATATGCAGGGAATGATTCATCGTGATTTAAAGCCAAGTAATCTGTTCATTGATGCTGATCAAAACATCAAAATTGGTGATTTTGGTTTGGCTACAAACGCTACAACTTCGATTGCCGTCGCCACAGCAGCATTACCCGAACTAAATACCAATTCATATACAATGGCACGTGATAGACATAGTAGGAATAATAATAATAATAATACCGTTGGAACGATTGATGACTCAATGACTGGTGATGTTGGAACTTCGTTTTATGTGGCGCCTGAAGTGTCATCCAGAAGAACAAACACAAGTGGAGTTGGAGTGAATAATAATAATAATAATAATAACAGTAATTCTACAATGAGATATAGTCAAAAGGTAGACATGTACTCACTGGGAGTTATATTCTTTGAAATGTGCTATCCATTTAGAACTAGAATGGAACGATATAAAACACTGACTGGTTTGTGTCGAAAGCAGCCGCCTGAATTCCCCTTGGACTTCGAATATGGAAAGTCCTCAAATCAGCATAGAATTATTGAAATCCTACTGAGCCATAATCCACGAGAGAGAATGTCAAGTGCTGAACTAGCCAAAAGCCCATTGTTACCTCCTCGTGCTGGCGATACTCGTGTGATGGAATATATCAATTCATTGTCCGGAAACGACGCACCTCATATGGAGTCATTGATGTCTGCTCTATTCAAAAGGATTCCTGATAAGTATAAAGATATCAGCTATGACAGTGCATCATCCACTAGCGGTGCCGCTGGCAGCGGTGGTAGTGGCGGTGTTGGTGGCAGCAGCAGTGGTGGCAACAATAGTGTATCTGATAATGGATTGATTCAAGTATATTATCCACCGGTTAGAGAGAGAATGACGGAGATATTCAGACAGCATGCAGCAGTTGAGGCTTACACTCCACTGTTGATGCCACGTCAAAGTATTACTCAAGACGAAATCAGACCAATGCTACTCTTTGATCAGCATGGAAACATTTTGCAATTGCCAACTGATTTGACTGCTCCATATGCTCGATACATTGCACGAAATGACATGCTGGAGATCAAACGCTATGTATTTGACAAGGTTTATTCCAGCTCGACTGCTGTTGAGCCGCCCCGTGAAACATTGCAAGCATCAATTGATTTTGTGAATGACAGCTCTCTTCATAACATTGTGGCTAGTGAAGTACTGTTTATGGTTGAAGAGGTTGCTCGCGAATTCCCGCCTGCCAATGTTGCATCTGCCCTGTCAATGCCATCGATGTCGCTTTCCACAGCAGCTGTTAAAAGTGCAGGCGAGCATCATGACCATCCTCTGGTATTCGTATTGAACCATTCCATTCTCCTTGATGTGATTATTGCTCACTGTAGAGTTCCTGAAAATGCAGTTACCATTCTATTGGTTGAAATGGGCCGATTCATGCCTGGTGGTCTGCAGGGTGCTGTTACTGAGCGAGAAAAGCTACTCCGCAAAGCATTGCGCACATCAACTGCGCTGTCGCGTGTGCTGCCTCGAGAATGCATTGATTCGTTATTAAAGTTTGTGTTTGTGGACACCATTCGTGCATGTCAGAAACGCATCAACGACTTGGTTACCGATCCACAGCTCCGTGAACGAGCCAAAGCAGCGTTCCGTGAATTGTCTGTTGTTGAGCGGACAATGACTGCAATGGGTGTCACCAGCCGGCGTCTCTGCTTACCACTGATGTCACTGAAGCATCCATACTATCAAAATAGCTACTTCTTTGTTGCATGGCCCAGCATTGGTCGAGATCGGGGTCCGCTGGCTTATGGTGGAAGATACGACGCTCTTGTGGAGAGATTCAGACCTCCTCGATTGGATGTGACAGCTGGCCAGCGCGACATTGCTGCATTTGGTGCCGTATTCTCAATGTACGATCTGGTTAAGCAGGCTGCTGAGGTGAGATATCCTCTGAGATGGATACAGCGCACATCCATTGATGGCGGTAGTATTGCAGCTGCCTCTCTGATCAGCAATAGTACTGTTAGCAGTGTAGGTATCATATCTGGTTCATCAGCTTTGTCATCAACTATGGCTATTGTTGGCGGCAGTGTTGGCGGTGGTAGTGGTGGTGGCGGCAGTGGTGGTGGTACTGTAGTCAACTTAGCAGACCAGCTTCCATTGATGCAGCGCAGTGGCTCAGCAAGCGATGTCATATTGTCGAGTGGCGTTATAAACTCAATCCCATCTGTGCTTGGTGGTGGCAGTAATATTCTTGATGAGATTATTCCATCGAACCACGCAGATGACTCTACGTTTGATTTGTGGTCTGCCGGTAGATGCGAAATTGTTGTGGCATCAACTAAACCTGGAATGCTTATCCAGCGGTTGCTGTTGGTTCGTGAGTTGTGGCGCCATGGATTGCCTGCTGATTTTGTTTATGGTGACGACGAACACACTATGATGGATGCCGCCGAGTTAATTGATGTGTGCAGAAAGCAGGCAATATCGTGGATTGTCACCATTAAGTCGACTGGCGCAGCCGCTGGATCGGGTGTTGGGCCATCAGTTGCACAAACATCATCCCAGTCGCCTGCAATGTCTGCATCGTCTGCAGCAGCCGAGTCGCTAAAGAGAATGACAGTCAGTGTACAGCATTCATTGAGAAAGACTGTTAAAGAAATGTCGGTTGCACAATTAATGTGGTATTTATCCGAGGAATTGAGACTGCAGGCTGATTATGTTGCTTATGGCCATGCCAACATCTCTGGAAGACTGACCGGTCCATCCTCACGAGTCACTGGACTGAGCTCTGGCAGTGGAGCTGGTGGCAGCAGTAGCAGTGGCGCAGGCGCAGGTATTGACAGTGGAGATGTGAGTATCCAATCAGTCCCAAGACTTGACCAGGTTGTGCTAGGCAGAAGAGATCAATTCAGCACTCTGCAGCGCCTTGGTACAGGTGTGTTTGCTCATCCTCCATCTGAACGTGGCAGCAGTGACTATCATTATCATCCATCATCATCATCAATGTCATCAATGTCATCCGGAATGGACGATGGATCTCATTTCAGCCACTCAGAGTCACTTGATTACACAGTCGATGTCATCATTCCACAAAACACAAAGTCGCGTTCATACAACACTCCTCAGCGTCTACAAACGATTGCACGCAATGCCAAGCGACGCATCGATCCTTTCACCCTGTCTCTCCGTCCACCAACTGCATCGCATCCTCACCCGCCTTACGTGGTGGCTGTCGAGATGAGTGCAGCTAATTTGAAGCGAGTTGCTGAAATGGAGATTTGGAAAGACGATGGAGGAAGTAAGATCTTTGACAGTTTTGGCCGTAAAGAGATTGGAGGCGCCGTCAACGACATAAAGAATAAAGTACTGGCCATTAAGAAGACGGGAGTCAGAGCAATGTGGCTATATTCAATGCCTGATGATCGTGCTGTATTCATGCCTTTAGAATCCTAATTATCATCATCATCATTATTATTATAATTATTCATTTCATCTTTTTTGTTTTTAAAAAAGAACGGAGAGTTATTCGTTTAAACTATAGAAATATGACCTGCACTGAACATTAGGAGGGACAGGGCGGAGGTCATTAGAATGAGAGAGAGTGTGTGTTGTTTGGAACGTCGAACCGCCATGTCTATCACCGCTCGTCGCATGTCAATATCTTGGCACTCTATTACATTGACACCTATCATCCCTTCCCCTTGTTATTTTTTTGTTTCTGTTTCTGTTTCTGTTATTTCTGTAATCTCGTTTGCTAGTGGTGTGGAGTCAGTACTTGCTGTTTACGCGATGCTTGTCGACTTTGTGTCTGTTGCGGTTCGTGTCGTTGTTTATGCCGCCTGGTATGCCATCCTGGCTGGCTTGCTCGTCTTTTCCGTGGGCATCCTGCTGCTCATCCTCAACATGCTCGCTTCGCTGTACTTTGGCTCTCGACTTGGTCTTCCCGCGCCGTGTGACGTTCGTGGATGCACTCATGAAGGTGAGGATAGCGCATGTGGCGGCACTGGACGGTCTCCATCGATTCCTAACACAGCTGGCGGCGGCGGTGGTCGATGGAGACTGGCACGCTATGTGAGCCCACCTGTATGCCCTATCCGGCCATTCAAGTTCACCGAGGATCCAAATTGGCGCGAAGATACTTTTGGGCTAGGCAGTAAGCGCGCTATTGACATTCTGGGCGGCATTAGTCCAGCTGCAATCACCGCAACCACTGCCGCCGCTGCTGCTGCGAAAAGTGCGGCAGCCTTGGATACGAAACGACAGCGAAGTCGGAAAATGATCATTCCGCAGATGCCAGTGCTGGACGCCAATATTCAAACAGCCCTGTCGCTTATCATGCGTGACTTGGTTGCATCGTGGTACTCTGTGCTAGCTCCAGGTGATTCTCACTTTATTGCGACTATCGAGATTACAATTGGCGATGTGCTTCGAAACCTTGTCACTCGTGCTCAGCGTGTCGATTTGCCGAATTTGATTGTTCGGAACATTGTTCCCGTAGTCACTGCACACATTCGTCAGTTTAGACGAGCGGAGGCCGCTGCCAAGGAAATGCTGGAGGCTCGCGGTCGCTCTGGAAGCTATACTGACGAAGAGGTTGATGCTCTTCTTGAGGACTTTTACACGCGCGACACACCGCTGCATCGAGCAGCGAGACGCCCCTCGAGACCATTGGCGGCTGGTGAGAATCCGGATAATGCAGCGGCAGCAGACTTTTTGAGAGCAGTTACAGATAAAATACTGCCATTGATGTTTCCGGATGCGTCGACACCAGGTGGCAATGTGATGAATAGCGGATGTGCGAGATTGCTTGTAAGAGAAATTGTGGGAAGTGCAGTTCTGCTGAATGTAATGGGTGCCCTGAGTGATCCCGATTTCTTGAACAAAACAATCGATACTCAGCTGGCAAGGTTAATTGAAGAACAAGACATGGTGCAGAAACTGAGAGCAGCTCTGGATACTCAATCAGCCGCCGTGTTGGATGCCGACTACATTGCAAGTGACATTGCAACATTGAGACGCGCATTGTCAACAAGAGTGGAGACAGCTTTGAAGAGCTCAAGTGCTGAAGACGTGAGTGCAGCTAGAGATGCAGTTGTGGCATTGATCCGACGCAAACGTGTATTGGTGGTTGGGAAGGCACCCAATGACACGGTGAATGGCGAGCGAGTTGGAGACATTGCTCAGTTTGTGAGAGAACTGTTTAGAGCGAGACAGCAGCTTGAGAAACACTTGTTGGATTTGGGTGGCAATTCTAGTGGAAATGACTTGAATCGTGGTAGAATTAGTACAATTTACGTGCCATCCTCAAACTCTGCGTCTCTGGGCAACGCTAACTCCATGGCTCCGCGTGTGGTTTCGGGTCAGTCGATTTCAGCTGGCCGATACCATCAACTCCCTCAGAGACAAGCTTCATTCTCAATGGCTGAAGATTCCACCAGCTTTGATGGCGGCTCAGTCCTTCTGCGTCAAACTCCAGTTGGATCTCGCTTGACTCCAGTCACAGCGTCTACTGCAGCTCCAGCCACTGCCACAGCTTCAGGCGGACAGGTGATATCACTCACTCGCCAGTTTACTTTGCATGAAATTCTGCTCAATTCATCATCGCTTGAGTATTTTACTGAATTTATGGATTTAACTGGACGTGTATTCTCGCTTCAGTTTTGGCTCGCTATGGAAGGCATTCGCCGCAGTCCAGAAACCATGGTTGGTCGTAACATCTGCAGCATTGTTCAATCCATCTTGACAACTTACTTTTTGCGAGGCAGATTGGACGAGCTTGATTTGCGTCCAGACACATTGGCTGGCATTCGAGGCGCCGCTGATATTGACTCATCTTCATCCGCAGTGTCGGGTGATGCTGCTGGCACTTTGCTTGGTAGCTCGCCCGAGAATCGCGAAGCTCTGCGGCCAGAATTGGATGAGCATGTGGCACTGATTGTATACGAGCTGCTGCTGCGCGCTCAATCTGAAATCTTTGTGTCAATGGAGACTATTGACTTCCCGCGATTCCTCAAGAGTGCGTTGTATGTCCGATTCTTGAACGAGTACGTCGCATCAACTAATGAGCAGCGTCAGCAGAACATCTTCAACAACCTTGATACCCAGCCTCAGCAGCATCTGCCATCAGCGGCACAGCGCAAGACACATGATCGACTGGCGTCATCAGGCAGTATGCGCACGGCAGTGTCGGATCTGGCCTCATCCAGCGGGATTGGCGGCACTGCCTCGATTCTACTTGAAGGCGATGAGGATGCTGCGAGCCTGGCTGAAGTTGAGAACAGCATGATACTTGAGGACAATAACAATCTCATTCAGTATGGTGAGATCCGTGCTGCTGAAGAGGCGCTCTCTCAGATTGCTCGTCCATCTGATACATCCCGTGGCAACCTTGGTCTCCCACTCAGTGTATCCGGCGGTCTCATGGCCAATCTCGGTGCTGTGGCAACCAATGTCAGTGATGTTCTTTATGAGAGCGGCAGCGATGGCGACGACAACGACGATGATGATGACAATGAAGACGATGCCAACTCCATCGAATCCGATCCCGCTGATGCCATGCTGCTCGCTCGTAGTGTACACACTGCTCCTCCAAACGATTTATTCCTGCCGGCCAAGATTGCAGGCTTGTCTCGTGAAATTGAGCGCATGCGACACCAAGAAACCGTTCTCGGAGCAGTTGTTGTCAATGCTGAGCTGCATGGTCACTCAAAGGAGCTGCGGATTGCGCAGAGTTTGAGACAGCGGATTCACCGTGAGATTCGCGTGTTGATGGCACAGCGCGCGCAATACGAGATGCAAATGCCAAGCAACGTCCTTGGTCCTGAGCACACTCGAATTGCGATTCCGAGCACTGCATCTGCGTACGATGAGAATGGTCGACAGTTCACGCAGTACGCTATCGAAGTTAACCAGCTTAGCCGTGACAACATGATATCATCTAGCCTTGATGCTGGTAATAATCATGGCAGTCGCATTGTTGAGTCCGGCTGGATCATTGCACGCCGGTACAGCGAGTTTTACCATTTGCACCAGCGCCTCCGCAAACAATACCCTGGTGTTATGCGTAACATTGAGCTGCCAAGCAAAGCCCTTGTCCTGATGATGGTTCAGCAGCGCACTCAGATTGAGACTCGGCGTGTGCTGCTCGAACGATATCTGCAGCAGATCATCAAATACCAGCAGATTTGTGGGAGTGTCGAGCTTCGTGCATTCCTCTCGCCAACTGGCCCATTTGGACCCGATAACGAGCTCCTGCCTCCGCCGTCGTCGTCATCGTCCTCTTCAGCCGCAGCCGGTAAAGGAACTCGGTCTAGCATTGGTGGAACCGCAGCTATCAAGGAGATTCTGGACAGCATTTACAACTCGATTGTGAGCTCGACTGACGAGAGCAAAGGTGGTCCATCCATGCTCGATATTGTGACTGAACAGCTGGCACGCAGCATGGGCGGTGGTGGAGGCGGCGGAAGCGGAAGCGGCCGTGGCTCTACATCTGTCCCAAGCGGGAGTGCTGATGTTGACATTTCATTGCTCGACTCTGCTGGCATCTCGACACCATTTGGTGAAGTGCTATGCGATCTCGTCATTGAGATGTTTGAATTGAAGGAGCGCAACAACTGGCTGCGTCGCCAAGCCATCTCAATTCTACTGCGGCACATCTTTGGTGGCACAATTGAGCGCAAGATCAAGGATGTTGTTCATGAGCGCCTTGCTGAATCTGAACTCCTGAACCACATCCAAAACTTCCTAAACATCTTCTGGCCGCCTGCTGCTGATGCTAATGCGTCCAAGAACGATGGTAGCGGTAACAACAAGGATGACTTGGACAAGTATGGCAAGTTCAATCCGCCGCCACCTCGTACTGACCAGCAAAAGTCAGAGTCTCAGCAAGGCGCTCGCGAGAAGCTACTCTTTTATGTTCCAAAGACACTGGGCAGCGTGGTTGGTCACAAAAATGCACGCCGTGGTGCTGGGCGTGTGTGGGCACTAGTGCAGAATGCGCGGCTGAACCGACATGTGGCGTTTTGCATACTCGATGAAATACTTGTGGCGCTATTCCCAGAACTTGCTAATTAGCCTCTCCTCACTATGCTTCGATCAGAAGTGAACTCATATACCCTTCTCACTCTCATTACGCTTTCTTTTAAACCCGATATAAAATAACACACACACACAAACGAACTGTTGCCACAGATAGTAGATTACAAGTGCACCCTTGTGGTATTCGCCAAGAGGGCTGGATACCCTATGGTAGTCGCCGAGGTAGTAGTAGTGGTAGTAGTCGATGGCGCCAACAGAGACGCGTGCATGCACATCCAGTATCGACCTTTGCGATTGGAGCAGTCGCCTGTATGACCTCTGCACCCACGCACACGCACACGCACCCTCTCTCTATGATACGTGACATTCGAAAACTCCGATCATAACTTTGCAGGGGTATGGCCAATAACGTCAGAGAGTACTGTACACTTGTGGGCGGCGTGCATAGCACAATGAACGTCGTATAAAATGCAGCGGAAGCAACAACAACCGTTCAAGCGGTCAACAGCCCCGCCTTTGCATATTCAACAACCCCAATAAAACCTTCTCCCTTTTGCTTCGGCTCTGTACTTTCCCTTTCCTCCCAAACTCTCTTTCAACACAACAACAACAACAATAATAAAAACAAGCGCTGGCTCGCTTTGTCTCTTTTATATACCTCAACAACCAACAACCAACAACCTACAACTAGCAGCACCAAACAACAGAGAAAACGAAACCAATGGCTTGCGAAATCTGCTGTCACGCCGCTATCAACATTTGCGACAACTGCAAAGACAAGCCACACGACTATGTTCCAACATGGTCAAGCTATGGCAAGTTTTACAGTCCCAATTAACGCTGCAGTTGTCAGGATGTAAAAAGGAAGAGGACAATGATATACCCCCCTTTTACTTTAAACACGTAAATTATAACTTGACAGCGGCTGGCTCCGTGATTAGTTTGATTTTATTTTAATAAAAGATGTACATTTCTCTTCTGATACTCATAATGAAACACGATAGCTAAAGAAGGAAGGAATCATCTGTGCTAAATCTTTTATATGAGTGCCCTTGTTTACCAGACTTTCATCTGGTTGTGTATTGGATCAGACCAATGCGCACAATGTATTTTAATGTTTGGATGCCGAGCCTGCAACTCCTGCTGAGTGTTTTTGAGCCACCTAGTCAGTGTAAGCGCTCGAAGGTTAGGGAAGAACTCAATCAGTCGTGATAGCTGAGCCTCGTTAAAACTATAATACGCAACGCATGTTACGAGTGTACGCACATTGTTGTTCAAGCCTCCAGCAAACCTTTGAAACTCTCTGGGTTTGAATAGACAGCTGGTCAGAGTCACTTTCTCCAATCGAGCCATCCTGCTGCTGACGATGAACCGCAGAAGGTCAACCGGAGTCTTCACCTTTGCACAATGAGGTCTGGCTGGGTTGAATACAAATTCTCTAAGTTTCGACACCCGCGGAGAAGGCGTCGGTTCCTCGTTAAAGACCATCTCACTGAATCCATCAATGATAAATGTTTCGAGATGCTCAAGACACTGTATAACCATCCCCAAGTCAAGCAGGAAATAAACTTTGAATAATGCCAAACGCTTGACGCTCGGTAACCCTCTGAGAGCAAGCTCCAGTATCTTTGGTTCACCGAATCGAAACGTGAAATCAGTAACTGTGGACCATTTCTGCTCAAACATTGGCATCTCAGCGAAGCTATCAAAATTAACAGTGTTATAGAAAGCCAAATCGAGACGCTGAAGAGACGGAAACCGGGCTGGAACGAAGCCTACGAGGAGACTGCCTGGATGTTCGTGCTGTAGCCAAAGGTTTATTGCTAATTCACGCAAGCGAGGATATCTGACGGTACTGCTGGTGTCACAAAAGTAATTAGTCAATCGGATGATCTCAGAGTCGACCATGCCGCCTATTGACTTGATCATGAGCGACGATAGCATCAACCCAAGCTCTGGGAATGACGTGAACCATTCAATTTCACTCAGTGATAAACTGATACTGATTGAGTGACACCTAGGATTAGTAACACTGTCTACGATGCTCTTGATAGACTCGTATTTGCTGCTATTAGTGCTGCTGCTTTGTATTCTCTCAAGTTGCCAATGAATTTGAACCTTCTGGCCACGCTCTTCTACCCTGTGTACCCATTCGAGTAGTTTCACTGCAGCTTCGTACCAGTCCGTGTTATAATAGCGGAATACAGTGAGCTTGCGCAAATTGCGGAGCTCACCCTCGAAGATGTTGCCGATTCTTGGCTGGATTGTTGCACTGAGGCTCTGTGCATTTGGGATCCAGATAACAGAACTGCTCATGGTGATATCGTCTCTGATTTTGGCAACACGAACTAGTGGGCCATAGCGCAGCCACACCTCTCGAGGCAGCCGTAGATGTACATCACCAATGCTCAACTTTCGCCAAAGACTACGCGCAAATGCGTCATGACACGCCTTGTTGACTGTGAGTACCTTCACGGCCTCATGTTGCTTGAACCACAAAGCAGTCTCTTCGAGCAGTTCTTGGGGCAGACCAAGCAAATCGAAAGCCATTTCGTGCTCACTTTCCATGTCTGTAGAAGGTCCAGTTGATGTTTATTGAGGCTATCGAGCAGCGTGTAGCAGTAACAACAAAGGCAACAGTGAAAACAAAAGTGACAACAACAAGAAAGCGTGAAGAGACAAACGAAGCCGATCTACGACAGGGGGAGTGGCTGGGGACCCAGCGGTTTGACCATTTTGAGGTGCAACATCGAACAATTTGTACAGTTTTTTTTTGAGAAAGGAACAGTGTTGGATTAACATGATTGGTAGTGGTATAATTTAACGGGACATGCCTGCTTGAAGGATGTGCCGTCTGTATCTTTCTGCTTTGTGTACTCGCCGCCTCCACACAATCACGAGGCCGCTGCAGACAAGCAAAGCGAAGCATGATATCTGGAACTTGAACATTTGCCACTTCAGCGTCCACCATTCAATGTGATTTGGTCCGTTCCCGTCGTCTTCATTGCTGGCATCTGGCAGCTCTTTGCCGCTCTGCCTCTGCCGCTCGCTTTCGGGTGGAATGCACGATTGCACTGCTGGCAAAATGTATTTGGAACGCACATCAGCCGGAACATCGTCTTTCCACACACACCTGACGTGCTCAACATAGCCCGTTTGCTGGCACGCCTTTTCGCCACCGGGCAGTCGCACTAGGTTGGTGGTACAGCGGATGCATCTCGGCGGTGTTTGCGGCTGATGCCCTCGGGTGTTGTCGGCGCCGCCAGGGGTCGCAGGCTGGCACGAGTAGCGCAGATGCTTGATTGGCACAGACTGGTGTGGCTGTTCCTGTGATTGTTGTGATTGCTGCTGCTGCTGTTGCTGTTGCTGTTCCGCCCGGACTGCCGCTGTCGCGATCGTTGCCAGCAACAGCGTGATCACTGCAGCAAAGGCCACAACTGCTGATATTCTGCCACGTTGCCTCATGAGTGGAGTCTGCCGTTGTTGTTGCTTTTGTTGTTGGCGTCAGCTGAATAAGTTATGAGTAATTCGCGGTTCTGCGCTCTGGTTTGCTGGCGACATGACTCCACGATGTTTTTTTTTCCCCCCACCACCACCACCACCAGCAGCAGCTTCATACGAGAACGCGGTTATGTATTCCGAGGACGGAAAGGGCTCACGTGTTCGTCGCTGATACACCCAACCAATGTCGTTGAGTCAACAGCGTCGGGTCGCGGCGGTATGTATTTTTTGTCACAAGCGCCAGAGAAACTCACTCAGTAATTCCCTGTGGCAGTAGGGGAGGCGGTGGGGATCGGAGCGGCATCTTCAGAATGCCGACGAGTAAGGAACCGGATGCCTCATCCGAACGCTACCGGATTCCGGCAGGCGTGTTCAGCCATATATATCGCCGCTGAGTAGCTGAAGGTACTGCCTGCTGCTTTTGTTGTTTGCTTCTTTGAATCATCATACTGCAACCAGCCACGCCGCGCTCTCCCCCCTTTTTCCCTTTCTTGCTGCTCGCACACATACAAAAAAGCATACCTCGAATTGCGCGCACATTCAAGTTCTGACACAATCACCTTGTACCACTTTCGCACGCCTCAAACAAACCCAAACACCACACACCACACACGCACAAGCACGCCAAAAAAACGACAAAGCAAAAATGACTCGCCGTCTTTCTGATGATGAAGTTGGCCAGACCCTCTGCAATGAGGACGGCATTGACTACAAGCGCACCACCATCCGCCGCAATCTGTCTGTCGCCCAGCTGTACGAAGACGCGCTCAAGTACGAGAAGGGCACTTTCATGTCTTCCACCGGTGCACTGATCACCTCGTCTGGCGCCAAGACTGGCCGCAGCCCCAAGGACAAGCGCATTGTTGAGGACGCTGATTCCGTCGACGATATCTGGTGGGGTCCAGTCAACGTCAAGATGTCCGAGCGTGTCTTCCGCATCAACCACGAGCGCGCCGTCGACTACCTGAACACCCGCGAGCGCCTCTACGTGTTCGATGGCTTCGCTGGATGGGACCCGGCCAACCGCATCAAGGTTCGCGTCGTCTGCGCTCGTGCCTACCATGCTCTGTTCATGCACAACATGCTCATCCG
>MU602806.1:2383-19734 GCA_025201865.1 Ramicandelaber brevisporus | reverse complement strand
ACAAGGCCGATGCCTGGCTCATCAACACCGGCTGGAACGGCGGCAAGTACGGCGAGGGCAAGCGCATCTCCCTCAAGTACTCGCGCGCCATCATCGACGCCATCCACTCTGGCGAGCTTGCCAATGCCGAGTATGAGACTTACCCAGTGTTTGGTCTCCAGATTCCCAAGCAGATTACTGGCGTTCCATCCGAGGTGCTGAACCCACGCACTGCCTGGGCTGCTGGCGAGGCTAGCTACTCTGAGACTCTGAACAAGCTTGCTGCCCTCTTCAACGAGAACTTTGCTCTCTATGCTGACAAGGCCACCGCCGAGATTGTTGCTGCTGGCCCAAAGCTTTAAATGTGCCCTAGAAAAGGAAACAAGTCCCATTGCTTGCTTGCTTGCTCTTTTTTACACCCTCGCTCCTCCATTTCGTTAGCTCTTTTTTGTATCATCTTTTAAACATTTAACTGTCGTTCATGTCATCATCGCCACAGTATTCGATGTTGGTTTTGATGTTTGAGGGTTTCCGCCTCTAATGTTGAATGGGCGAAGCTGTTGAGCGAAGAAAAAATAAAGAAAGAAAGAAAGAAAAAAAGCAGATCGCACAGATTAACTTTACAATGTCAACGCCAGAAGACGAGATTCTGCCCGAGTTTGGCCCGCTGCCAGCTCCAAAGCCCGACTGGTCGCTGCGCGACGTCGAAGATCTCAGCAAGGAGATGGAGAAGATCCCGCTGTTTATGACGGGCGACACTCCTCTGACCGAAGCCGACATGGAAGAAAACGTTGCGCTGCAGGCTCTTCAGTCAATTGTGTACGACGGCACGCCTGAGGAAGTGGCCGAGAACTTCAAGAACCAAGGCAATGAATGCTTCAAGGGCGGCAAAGCACACTATAGAGATGCATTGGAGTTTTATACAAAGGGCATTGCGGAAATTGACAAGTTTGCAGATGGCAGCAACCAGCTGAAAGCGACATTGTATGTAAACAGAGCAGCAGTTAATTTGGAATTGGGTAATTACAGAAAGGTGCTGAATGATTGTGCAGTAGTGATAAAGAAGTTTGATGACAAGAATGTCAAAGCATTGTACAGATCAGCCAAAGCATGCAGAATGTTGGAAAAGTATGAGGAGGCCATGGATTGCATCGACAGAGCCATCAACTCTACAACTGGCACTGAGGACGCCAAAGTGCTGAAGCAGTTGAACAATGAGAAGACATTGATTGAGAAGAGGATGGCTGAGCGTGATGAGAAGGAGCGAGTCAGACGAGAACGCAGTGAGCAAAAGGAGCGCGAAGAAAGCGCCATCAATGATGCTATTGATATCCGTGGATTGCGCTTGGCGAATACTGCGTCGAAAAAGCTCAAATATCTGTGGCAAAACGAGACTGATCGAACAGTTCAACTTGATCACACTAATGGACACTTGTCATGGCCAGTTACATTCTTGTATCCAGAACACAAGCAATCTGACTTTATTGAGGCATTTGACGAGGCTGTAGTATTCGCAGACATGCTGGACACAATGTTTGAGCAGCCGCCGGAATGGGATGATGATGGCAAGTACAAGGCAAAGTCGCTCGATGTCTACTTTGCAGTGCCAGTCAAAAATCACTTGGACGAAGGACGGACAGAGAAGCTGTTGAAGATTGGACGCAAAATGACATTGCTGGATGTACTGAGCCACAAGGATTATGTCATTACAGACGGTATTCCCGCATTTATTATTTTACCACGCAAGAGCTCATTCACGGATAGCTTTGTCGCCCAATACGGCCGCAAAGCTTGACATTCTTCTCAAAACAATAGCAGTAACAATGACATCGATAACAGCCAATTCTTTCCTTTGAATTTTTTTTTAAAAAAAAGAAAAATATCAGTCATACAAGACGAGATGAGCGCGGACGAAGGCCGAGGAAGAGGAGGAAGAGAAAGACGAACGCAGATGCGGCCGTGTATAGACCTACATGACGGTCAGGTCAAGCAGATCGTCGGCGGTACGCTTACCGACTCAGCTGCTTCTGGACCGCGCACAAACTTTACGTCTACGCTGCCAGCCACTCATTATGCCGAGCTGTTCCGCCAGCACAACTTGCAAGGTGCTCATGTTATTATGCTCGGTGCCACAGAGGCTAACCAGAAGCAGGCTGCGTCTGCTCTCAAGGCGTGGCCGAATGCGCTGCAGGTTGGCGGTGGCATCAACGCTTCGAATGCGCAACAGTGGATTGATCGCGGTGCATCCAAAGTGATTGTGACTAGCTGGCTATTCCCTGAAGGTATATTGTCGCGTGAACGGCTGAATGAGCTTATCCAGAGTGTAAAAGATGGGAAAGAGTCCATCGTGATTGACCTCAGCTGCAGAAGGCGTCAAGCCATTGACGGAGTAGAGTGGGTTGTTGCAATGAATCGATGGCAAACACTGACGGATACTGTCATTTCACACAATGTACTGCATGAATTGGCGAAATACTGCAGTGAGTTCCTGGTGCATGCCGCTGATGTTGAAGGACTGTGCAGTGGCATCGATGAGGATCTTGTAAAGAAATTGGCAGAGTGGTCACCAATTCCAGTGACGTATGCCGGCGGTGCTCGTAGCCTGGATGACTTGAAGCTAGTTGATGCACTCTCCAGTGGCAAAGTGGACTTGACGATCGGCAGTGCACTCGATATCTTTGGCGGCAGCGGAGTGACTTTGGATGAATGCATCACTTGGAACAATAGTTGATTAATTAACAAGTGCCTTTTAAGTAAAAAAAAAAAGGAAGTTCAATTTTCATTTAAGCTGTAAGTAATGAAAGGGAATAAGCGAGTTTATGGAAGTATAAATGCACACAAGAAAATGAACACAGCGCGAAGGGGGAGAGAGTGATTTATAGTTATAATATTTTTCTGCTTTTTGTTTTTCAGTTTTCAGTTTTCTTCAACGATTATAAATGACGTGATACATAAACTCTTCTCTATTTAAAGAGATCATGCCATCGCCATCTTTGTCTAATTTTCTAAACAACTCTGTTAGTCTCTTTACAGTTACACAAACTCTCATAAAGACATCAAAGCTGATTTCCTTCGGAGATCCTCTGGCGGAAAAGGTAGCAATCAGGAATGCCACAAAGTTTCTTGTGCACTTGTAACCAAATTGAGCCAGAGCCGAGTCCAGCTCTGACTCATCAATTGTACCGGATGAATCCACGTCGAGCTGTTGGAAGCAGCGTCTCCATTCCTGCAAATATTTAAACATTTGCAAAAATTCATTCCATTCAATTGTTCCACTGTGGTCACTGTCAAATTGATTAAACAGCTGTCTTATAGTTTCATATTCGTACTGTGCAGAGTTGTCATTTCGTAGTGCTCCATGCAATTCTCCCAAATCTAATCTTCCATCTCCATTCCGATCCGCTAAATTAAATATAGTCATTGCCATGTGCTCATCTTCGTCCATCGCTCGTCTGCCCGTCTGCAATGACGTCGCAGGTGCTGCAGATACCGGTGAGATGTTAGTGGATGTCGCTGATGGAGGCGAGAGTGGCTGTGAGAGTGGCTGTGAGAGTGTTTGTGGCTGACTCGGTGGATTGGGACCAGGAAGCGTTGCGCTGCGCTGTTGATTCAACATTGGCTGAGATGACCTGTGGCCAACCCAAGTTTGAGAATGATGAGGCTGCATAGGCTGCGGTGGCATTTGGGCATGTGCATGCGGCTGCACGTGAATCACTTGCTGTGGAACTTGCCCAGCAGGATTGCCATATTGGGCAGTTAGATATGCCTGCTGCTGTTGCTGCTGTTGATATCCACTATATGGTGCCTGTGGTTGATACGGCTGCTGAGGCTGCTGAGATTGCTGCTGTTGTTGCTGCTGAGGACTGACTCGTCTCCAAGGTGCCTGAGGTGAATGTGATTTTTGCAGCTGTGGAAGTTGTTGCTGTTGTTGCTGCTGTTGTTGCTGCTGCTGAGATTGATCAGGAAATGCGCTAGCAGTCTGAGCTGGATACATTGACACTGGACTGGTGGTATTTGAGCCACTGTGGCCTTGGGCAAATACAGCTGAATTTGGACTCGGGGTTAATGAAATGTGAGAGTGGTTTGAGCTTCGATTTGAATACGATGACATAGGCCGTCCACCAGTATCTATTGTATTGACGCTCAGACCACCTCCACCTCCGCCTCCACCACTTCCACCGCTACTACTTGTGCTTCCGTGAATTGAATTACTGTACACTCGGTTGACATTTGTGTCTTCTATATCCATACCACTGCTTCCGTTCGCATCGTCTGCATTCGTGATCATTAGAGAGGGAGGTGAAATCATCTGTTGCTGTTGCTGCTGTTGATGTTGGTGATGATGATGCCTGCTGCCAATACTCCCTACGCTTTCTCTACGCTGGCGATCACCGACATAATATGAATGTTGCTGCTGTTGCTGCTGCTGCTGCTGTTGTTGAATCTGCTGGTTTTCATCCAAAAGTGCAGCGGCAGATGACGTTTGTTCCGTAAATGAGCTTGGACGTTCATTTGTGACAGAAGCAGTTTGTGGCGGTAAACTCAATGCATTGTTACTATTTGCACTGCTCATTGTATTGATACTGCTGATGCTGCTACGTGCCGCGCTATTTAAACCAGGCGACTGTTGATGCTGCTGCTGAGGTGGATAGGACAATGCAGTTACGCTACGTTTTCTCATCTGTTCTGTAGATTGGCGCTCAGATTCGTGATTGTCGTTTTGCTGCTGATGGAGTTGCTGCTGCTGCTGGTGCTGGTGCTGGCGTTGTAGTTGCTGTCTGAGAGCTGAGGCGCCTTCGTGTACAACTTGGTGCGAGTAGACTCGGTGATTCATATAGCACAGATAGCGGTTGTTGAATGGAAGACTGTGTTGTGGAAATCGAAGGTTCACTTTTTTGAGAGGTGCGTGTGTGTGGTGCGGTCGTGTGGTCAGTGCGTCAAATGAACAAGAGTGAGCGAGGCGATAAACACTAGTGAGCCAGAACAGCAATAAAAAAAAACTGCGCAGGACACGCGGACTATGCGCTTGAAAAAGAAGACGAGACAAGAAAAAAAGAACACACAGACAACCGTGTGTATGCCGGTATGCTTCAACAATAACAGCAGCAGCAGTAGTAAGAGTAACAACTAAAAAAGAAAAAAAGAGAAATATTCACCGAGTTGGAATGAGTTTGCTTCAAGAAAAGGAGAATGGGAGCATCGAGGAAAAAAAAAAGCAAGAAAGGTTCATCGAAGGTACCGCGACTCTTCTTGGCTGTTGTTACTCACACATGATGCCAAATTTTTATAAAGCGTGAGAGAGAAAGTGTGTGTGAGTGTGTGAGTGCTGTGAAAGTGAATGGGAGAATGAACTAGAGAGAGAGAGGAAGGAGGACATGCATCCTTCCACAGTCATTCCTAGAGTGTGTGAGCAAACAAATCGAACGTTCAGAGAGGCTGCAGTGAGGCAAACAACAATCCAATCACTGGCAGGTGCAGGGAGGAACATTCTGCATGCCCAGTCGATTCTTCTTCCTATCAATTTTTACCCCCGTTGTCAGGTTGGTAACTTTGACTCGCTGGTCCTGTCCTGCATTAAAAATGGAATGTTCCATGAAGAAGAGGAAGACGAAGGAGAAGAAGACGAGGAAGACAACAAAGGAGCGGAGCTTGGAAACACACTGGCCGCCTCACTCCCTGTCATTTCCGACAGCTCCATCGAAGGTGAGATCATACAGTTCCAAACTCACTCACGTTCCTTCCGTCACACAGACTACATCCTTCCATTTATTGCGAGCTGATTATGCTGCTGATAAAGGCGCTGTTTCAGCTATTCTTCATTGAAATGCTAAGTTTTGATTAAGCGCTAAATGCGGCTATAACTTTATCCCTCCATGACGACCATTCGGCGTATCTAGCAGAGTCGCGATAGTCGCCGGGCGTTACCATGGCAGTTACTCCAATTACATCTGTTCGCTTCTTACGTGGCTGCTGCTGCTGCTGCTGCTGCTTGGTTGCCGTTGGCTGGTGTTGTTGCTGTGATGTCACTTTTGTCGCAGAAGGTGTCAGTGGCTTCATTCGCGGTGGTGGCATACCAGGTGCTTTACTGGGTGTTGTTGTTGCTGCTGCCACGTGCGATCGAAGCATTCGCTGGTGCACTGCTGACGCTGGTGTTGATGGAGCCGTAGCGGTGGATGCAGTTCCATTCCGATGCGGGGTTGGAGCGCTCAGCACTGCTGCTGCAAACTGTCGGCGACTTGGTGTATCCAGTGCATTAGTTTGAATGGAAGCACTGCGAGTAACCCTAGTGGTCCGTGGAGTGACATTTGTATCTTCCTCCGCCATTCTCACTCGCTTGCTTCTACCACGAGATGGCGTCTTTGGCTCATCTGCTGCATTCTCATCGTTCTTCTTGCTGTTTTCATTATCATCACCGCCGTCTTCATCATCGTATTCATTATCATCAGCGTCTGCTGCACGTTTTCTTCTTCTTGATACAGCTGACATTGCCATTACTGCCATCGAGTCATTGTTTGAGTCTTTGACCTTGTCGAGCTCTTCTTTTGGCACATACTCTTCAACCAATGCCACAATCTTGTTGATATCGGCTGTTGTAGTCTGGCACAATGTCGCAACGCTGGCAGGGAGTCTAGTTGCCGCGCCAGGAATACCACCAGCCTTGCAACACGCCAAGAACACTGCACCTCCATAGACCGGCCGAGACCATTGCACAGCAGCACGCTGATTAGCTGGGAGCGTACGCAGCCAATTTGTACGGAATGACTGGAAGATGCCCACTGCTGATGGAGTCATTGTTGTGCATCCAAATTTCAATGCAAGCTCGCGAATTGTCTGGACAGGAGCTTGGCTATCATCCTGGGCAGAGAAAGCAGCTCCACGCTGCAGAGCTCGATTGTCCATGTTAGACATTGTTACGCCTGGCTGCTTCTGCTGCTTGACGTCCATGTACACGGCCTTGCTCCGCTTCAAAACGTCTTTATACACTGCAACTTCAATTACTGACTTGGCTGCACCAGTAGCATCACTGAACGGGATGCCAGCATCGATGCATGCCAAATGAACGCTGACGGCAACACGCGATGTTAGCACAGCTGGCTGGATGTTGCGAGCAAACTGTGCTGTTTTCAAGTGATAGTCGAGTGTTTCGTAGATTAGAAGCGAGTCATCAATAAGAGTTGCACTGTCGCGACCCTCGCCTTCTGCAATCTCTTCGGCCAGTGTTTTGATCCTACCACGATCAAGTCGATTTGACATGCTTGCGGTGTCTTTTGTTGTTTACTGTTGTTTACTGTTGTTTACTGTTTGCTGTTGCTTGTTGTTTATTTGTTTGTGTTCCTCTCGAATATCACAGTGAGAGGAAAATTGCTATGAATTCGACAATGACCAAACTCTGCACAGCGAATCCAGTCAGCCATTCATTCATTCGTTCACGTGTGCATGCATACATGCATGCATGGACTTGATCGTTTATTCACTTTGGCCACAATATTGGTGCGGTGGAGGATCTTCGAGATATCAGTAGTACCGTCAGGAAGAGCAGTCGATGCTCGTGTTTATTCGAGAATGTTCTCGCTCATTCGGCGACATTCGTGCTGAAATTTTATCAATTCACTCTTGAGCGCTGGTGATGCTCAAGCTAACAAAGGAGTGGGAGAGAGAAAGAGCTTCCTCACTTTCCGAACACCCCGCCTACTTTATCCCTTTGTGCTTTTATTCTTTTTTCGCGTTAATCGTCATCACATACATATATACACAGCCAAACACACACACGTAGCAGAAACAGCAACAGCAACAGCAACAGCAAAGATGGGCAAGGACTACTACAAGCTCCTCGGACTCACAAACAAGTCGGCAACTGAGGACGAGATCAAGGCAGCATACAAGAAGCAGGCTCTGAAGTGGCACCCAGACAGACACCGTCAAGACAAGGAAGAGGCCACCCGCAAGTTTAAAGAGGTTTCGGAAGCCTACGAAGTTTTGTCAGACAAGGATAGGCGTGCAATTTATGATCAATTTGGCGAAGAGGGTTTGAAGGGCGGTGCTGGTATGCCTGGCGGCGCTGGAATGGGCGGATTCCCAGGTGGAGCTGGCATGGGTGGATTCCCGGGCGGTGGCACATTCCACTTCACGAGCTCAGGCGGCGGTCCAGGCGGATTCAGACCGTCAAATGCCGAGGATATCTTCTCGGCCTTCTTTGGCGGTGGCGGATTGGATGAGCTGTTGGGCGGCGGTCGTCGTGGCCATCATGCTGGTGGTGGTGGTAATCCGTTTGCCAGTGCGGCTGGAGGAGGAGGCATACCAGGTGGATTCCCTGGTGCTGGCCGACCTGGATTCAATCGTGCTCAAACCGGCGGCGCGAGACCACCTGTGCCAGAGCAGAAGGAATCGGTTACAACCAAGCTGGCACTCAGTCTGGAGGACTTGCACAATGGAATCACAAAGAAACTCAAGGTGACTCGCAAGTTGATTGATCGTTCTACCGGCATGACTGTTCCTGAGCAAAAGGAGCTGGTCATCAATGTGAAACCGGGCTGGAAGGCTGGCACCAAACTCACATTTAGCGACTACGGCGATGAGCTCTCCAACGGCTCGTTCCAAGATATTGTTATCATCATTGAGGAGAAGCCACATGACAAGTTTAAGCGCGACGGTGATGATCTCCACCACACCTTGCATTTGACTCTTGCTGAGGCTCTGCTGGGTGGCTGGGAAAAGACTATTCCAACCATTGACGGCAAAGGACTGAAGGTTAGCGACAAGATATTATTTGGGGCATCAGCAGCAGACACTATTGTACAGCAAGGTATGAGCAAAATCATTGCCAATCACGGAATGCCCATCACGAAAAAGCCCGGTACCAAAGGCAATCTTGTCATTGACTTTGCGGTTGACATGCCAGCCAAATTAACTCCAGCCAAGCGAGAGCTTTTGAGACAAGCTCTTGCGTCGTAGTAACAATACTAATTCATTCATTCACTAATTCATATATTTGTAGATTAAAATCATTCAACTTTATCCCTTTCGCCCTCATTGGTGCCACCGTTGCCGCGGCCAGTCATGATGTAATCTGCGAGCATAAGTGCTGGGAGGATGGTATATGTGTCCGCACTCGCTGCGCTCAGAACGAATACGCAGATGTTCCTATGATTGACCGTTAAAGAGCACATTTATAGCAAAACATGACATTCATTTAAAACTTCCCTTTTTTTTAGTTAGTTCATCTCTAACAATGAACAAGGTCAGGCAAACATAATAAAAAAAAGAAGGCTGAAAGGGGGAGGACAAGTGCTAGGATAACCCAAACAGTCGTTTAAGTCTACTTGGGGGTTTCACTTTGGCAGGCGAGTCGGTCAGCTGAGAAGAAGTGGTTGCTGGACTAGGGGAGTGTTTCAAGACGGACGCCAGTGAGCTTGAAGCATTGCGCGGTGTTTTCAATAAAGCCAAGCTGTCAACATCGGCGTTGGTGGAAGATGTAATCATAGGCGACGGAGTCACATGTACATATGGCGTGCTGGGTCGAGTATCCGAGCCTTCAGAGACCGCCGACAGCGCTGGCGAGCTTTCTTTTGAGCTCGGCCCAACTGTCGACGAATCTGCGGTCCCAGCCATGCCACTTCCAGCGGGGTTGCGCAGACGTGCCTGAGCCTGGATTTGAGCGCGAGTAGGCAATGGAACCAAGTTGCCAGTATTGCCTTTACAGCGCTTGGCGAGTTCTTTGAGAGACTTTGACTTGTATTCGGTCAAGAATCGTATCTGGGTGCGATTGAATGCACCACGTCGAGCTTTTCGAACACGCTCGACTGCATCGTACTGATCCATACCATACTCCATCAAAGCCAGTGCAACAAGAGTCGGCGCTCGACCAATTCCAGATACGCAATGTATCGCAATTGCCTTTGGCGCTTTATCGTCGCTGGTCGGCACTGGCTTTGCTGAGGAGGATGAGGATGAGGATGAGGACTTTGATAGCGACGCTGGAAAACCAAATCGACGAGCAACTAATTCTACCCAAGCAGCAATCGTTTGAGATGGAGGAGCTGTGCCATCGTTAATTCGTATACTGTCAACTACATTGATACCATTCAGCTCGAGTAAAGTTGTATCATAATCGCTCTGATGGATAATACCGGTGACTCCAACTGTTGTTTTCATTGGAGCAGCCGCTACTGCGGTAGTTCGAGGAGTTGAGACAGCCGCAGCTCGAGGAGTTAATGCAGCCACAGCTCGAGGAGTTGATGCAGCTGCAGGCAAAGGTTCGTCTCGTATCCTTACGACATCGGTGACACCGTAATCGAGGAGTTTATCCAGATACTGCGATTCCAGCGTGGCATCGCCCGGGCAATCGAGAATGACAAAGCGCAGTGGCTCGAACTCTATTAGACTAATACTCATGAAGAACTTGAGACAGTTGGCTTATTTGAACAAAAGGCAAGGAGGGCAGTTCAGAAGCAGATGGAAGGATCACAGCCCCGATCTCCGGTTTGTGATGAGCGAAAGGGGCTCGAGGTTTGCGAACTGCGACCCAACGACACGCAGCAAGCAAACGGCTATATTGAAAAAAAAAAACACAAACAGACACACAAACAGACACGCATATCAACAAACAGCTCTTGACAGCTACACAGTGCGTACCAGTGATGAGCAGCAGTGGCGACCCGAGTAGCCAAATTGAGAGTGGCGGCACTGTAAACGAGACCACCAACAGTGGCGGATCGTCAACAGCAGCTACCACAGCAGAAGCAACAACAACAACAACAACAACAACAGCAACAACCAGTGATATTGGTGGTGTGTCATCTGGCTCAACTTCAGCAGCAGTGCTGAACTCAGTTATGCAAGGTATGGTAGGTTACCAGCATGTAGTGGACGGATTGACTCGCACAGTTGCTGCCAATGTGCAGGGATTGTCTGGCATTACAGGCGCAATGTCTGCAACTCTGTCCAAAATGGCTCAGAAGTGCTTGCGTGCTGAATGCTGGATTGAGCCGGTGGAGAAGGATGATTTAGCGGATGGCAGTGCGACAGTTGTATTATGTATTTCAGTGTCAAACATTGGAGCATTGCCGCTGAGATCAGTAAGTGCAGCAATCTCAATCACCAGGATATCAGACTTTGTCTCAGATGAAGAGAATCAGTCTGACGAAGTGTGTATTGTGACCGCAAGCACTGACACTGGCATTGACATCAGAGAACAGCAGCAGCAGCAATATCAGCGACCACTGTTTGACAGCATCTCTAAATCAGATGACACTGACAGTACATGGATAGCTTCAGCGGTAAGGTCACTCGATGTCATTCCAGATGAAGAACACTTGGAGAGAATCAATCTCAAAATCAATAAACTTGGTCAATACGAAGTCACTGTTGTATTGGCAGTGCCAGATCCGTCAGCCATTCCATCGCAGTCCGATAGTCGTTCAATATGTATCGAGTCATCATGCGGAATTCACTTGCTTCACCAGGCTGCTCGACTAGAATTTGTACCAAACTCAAGCATCGATTCTAACTCAGTCAAGATTGAAGACGAGTTTGAATGTGATTTGATGCCACTGAGAAGATTGTTTAAAGTGCCCGCGGCATGTGGAATCAAGCAAGGTGATGCATTTGACGTTGCCTTTGGCAGTAATCAGCCCACAATCAGGCTAGTTGTTACAAGCATTTCTGCTGATTTCAACTCTGCAGCCTTCCACATTTACTCAACCAACAATGCATCCTCAATGGCCAAGGATATTGCACACTTTGTACTCCAAGAGCTGACTTGGCAATGCGATGAATAAACAAGTAGGTAGTAAATATTTTTTAAACAAAAAAGTTTAATTGAGTAAAACATAATAAGTATAAACGAGTAAAAATAAATTTCAACCGCGATTGAACCATCCACCAAGGAATGAGCTCAATCCACCACTGCCACCGCTTGTATTCTGGGCAGAAGTACTGCTTGAATCAGATGCCTGAGCAACAGTAGTGGTGGCAGAGGCAACTGGGAGGGAGATGCCAGCACGAGCAGCAAGCGAATGCTCATTGAAATTGACATAGGACAGGGCTTGATCAAAGAAGACGGGCTTGGCTAGAGTTGGCACAAGAGCAGGCGGGAATGCAACGAGATTAGGCACTTGATCGGGAATTCCAGCACGAGAAATGGCAGCAGTAACAGCCTCTTTACTTCTCTTGCGACTATCCTTGGCATCTTTGCTGGCGGAAGCAGTGGCCTTTTCAGTCTTGCCGCCAGCTGCCTTGACAATGACAGATGCTGGATAGTCAAGCAGTGGGTTACGGATCAAAGCTGGAACACCACCAGCAGCAGTGGCACCACGAGTGCTCAGAGCATACTGATCATAGGATACAGCTTCAGAACTGCCAACTGGCTTAGTTGGCTTGGAGCCACTCAAGCTGAGCGCAGCAACACCTTGAGTGAGAGTGTCGTCTGTTTGAGCAGAAATACCAACAAGAGTGGCCAATGAACTGATTGAGATACGAGCTGCACGTAAGCTAGAATCAACCTCGGCAATCAAGGCGGATGTAATGCCAAAGAATGAAGACAATACTTGGATACCACGGGCTAAGCCATCGCCAGGAGCATCGACATGCGTGCCCAAGACATCAACTGGAGATGCATCAGCTGGAGTACCAATTGGCTCGCTGTTTCTTTCCAGTGTGGCAATGAATTCGTGTCTCCGAGCAGAATTGAGCGATACATAGCCAGATGAGCTGACAATTGCCAGTGCTTCAGAGATACCACGGCTGGTTGGATGCTGCAATGCATGGGCAATGGCCAACGGGGCAGCACGCGCAGCCTGGAAAATAAACAGTGACACAGCCACAGATTGAGCCAAAATGGGTGAATTAATGATTGGCTGAAGAGACTGGAGGCTGTCCAGAGCAGATATGATTCGATCAAATTCACGAACAAGAGCCAACTGAGGCTTCTTTTCTGTTTGGTTGAGTAAGTTCATAGAGTCACCTTTAGTTGGATTATGGTGATACTCAACCAACTGAGCAATACGAGACGCAGTCCAAGCAGCAGATTGATTACGCAAATTACCTGTGATAGTGCTGATGCTTTTACGAATAATTGCAACTTTGCGGACAGATAGGACATACTCACGAAGAGACACCAAATCACTTGAACGAGAATCTGACTGCGATGACTGAACTCTTGTCGATGCATTTAAATCTTCCTTAATTTTGCTCTCAATAACACGAATGCTTCCATCTAGTGAGCTAATGCATTCATCGACCAATGAGTTAAACTTCTCTGATTCATCTCCATTCTTATTTCCAATGGCTGGATAGCGCACAACATCAACAACCAGCGACTGGGCATTTGAAATCAATGAGCTCACAGTTGGGTCAGAGATTGACTTGCGATAATCTCCAATAATGGCCACAGTTGCATCTGCTCCAGAACCACCGCCACCTGTACGCTGCTGAATAAATGCAGCCAAGGTTGATTCAACCAGTAACCAATCGCCACCGAGGAACCAGTCGCTAGATTGCATTCTCATACCCTCAGAAATGGCCAGGCTGATTGCACGTGTATCAACTCCACCAGCAGCGGCAATGTTTGTAGTCTGTGTGTAATAGTTCTCAGAGGTTTCAATCAGCTGGCGCAGTTCTGAGATAGTGTTCAATTCAGTTTGATCGATGGCAAGAGTATTTGGAGCCATTGACTTGATGCGGAATGCGCACAATCTCATAATCGGCATCAACTTGTCCAATGCGCCGTGAGCCAGTGCATATTCCTCTGCAGTTCCAGCACGTGCCAACTCTGAATAGAGAATAATCGCGCGAGCTGTCACGCTGGCGAGGTCGGCCCATGGTGGTAAATTATGGGCTGGCTTCGTCTCAGGCCGGTACTGTGGATTGCGCTGCAGTTGATGGAAAAGTAAATGAGCATGCATCGAGATTGCATACGCTTTAATCTGCAGAGCTGTGTAGGTATCAACAATCTGTGAAATCGTGCCAGACTCATTCACTGTTCCAGCTGACGACGCATAGGGGCGACTGGCACGCGGGCAGGATGGATTCCAACCCACAAGCACCTCCAACTGAGCCGCCTGATCACAGGCAGCACGTAAACGTCTGATGCCGTGGTAGGTTCTATAAGATGAAATGTCTCCCATGTCGCCTGAGCTTCCAGTGCCTGGAGTCAGCAGTAAATCCTGAGCATGAGCCCACGCACGCTCAGCTTGCAATACACCAACTTCCAAGAAACGACCGTCGCCAGCGACCTGCTCAGAGCTAATGAACTGCAAGCGATACTTACGAGCCTCTCTCGCAGCTGCAATTGCTGGGTCAACTGGTGGCTTTGGCTTGCGCACTTTGGAATGCTTTGAGGCGCTGGCGTCTACAACTGCCGCAGATGACTTGGCGCCTTTCTTTGAGATGCGCTGATGATTCTTGTGAGCAACACCGAGCGCACTGCGCAGACGCTGGATGCGATTTGAGCAGAACTTGTGATACTGATGATAGTTGCTCTCACGCAGACCGTACATGTTCTGGTTATCACGTACAAACGCGAGGACTGAATGTCAAGCAAGCACATTAACAGATGAAGGAACAGGTAGACGTGCACAAACGCATAAACGCACACACACAAGCACCGAGTGTCAGTCCATATACGTGTCGGATCAAAGTGAGCAAAGTCTGTTAATCGCGATCGAAGATGGCTGGCAGATCGTCGCTGTCGTTTAACAGTGCCAGGTCACATACCATTCAATGAGCGTTGCTGGTTGGCAGCACCAGCAGCTGACGCGGTCGTTGTCGCAGTCGTTGTCGCAGTCGTCGAGGACATGTGCGTTTGTGGGGGGATCTAAAGAATAAAATTTCTGTCTGTCGCGAATGCGATTTCTGGTCAACGAAGTTACGTCAATGCAGACTTCCATCCATCCACAACGAGTGAGAGAGATGTAAGCAGGTGATTAAGTATGCATGCCTGTATTATGTATGTATGTATTAAAAGGGTATTTAAGCGTTAGTAAGTAAATCGACTGGATGGCTGGCCACTCCCACTGGGATACTGAGAAGTGGGTTGAGCTGGCAGCATGATAGTATGATAGTTTGGGAACACCAATTCGCGGTCAATAGCCAAGCGCAGCTGCTCAAGGACAAATTGGCTCACCTTTTCGACATTGCGTAGGACATGGCTACTGGAATCATCCGCTCGTTCGCCCAAATCTGCCCTCATTACAAGATCCTCCAAGATTTCTCGACGTTGTCTCAGCTGTTGTGGATGGTGGTGATATTGATGGTGATATTGATACTGATGGCTGTGATGACTCTCTGCAACACTAGCCGTGCCCGGCAAATGAACCGATGATGATGTTGCCGAAGGAATGGTGGGAGATAGCGGCATGAGTGTAAAGTTGATGCGGTTACCAATCTTTGCGACGACAATTGTGCATGCCAGCCGAATGCTAGTGAGATGAAGAGTAACGGGGAGCGAGATGAAGCCTGGCGTTGGATTGTTCATCACAATTTCAGTGCTGATTGTGCCCGACATGTCTCCAGAGTAAGCCAAGTCGAAATGGAGTTGGATATCGTCATTGCTCCGAGGCAACATAATCTCAGTAACCGATGGTACGCCATGAGCTGCCGCCGGTGGAGACAAGCGCGTGTCTATAGGTGGAGGCAAATGCATTGGACCGGTATAAGTCGGCGATGCAAGTATGCTTGGTGCTCTGCTTGTCGCGGTCGACATGTACCGACCATCTCCACCAAACACACTGCCACCAGATGATACCAACGATGGCGCATACGTCGCTCCATGATGGCTGTGTCCATCTACATCACTGAACCGCGCGTGTCTTGCCGCTTCGCTGTCGTCCTCATCCACTGCCACCACGTAGAACTCAGAATACGGGTCGCAGATATCAGCCAGAGCCACTTCGGGTGCGACGCTGCCAAAGTGCAGATTCGACACACTCAAGCTGCGAAGCATGGAAACACGCTCAGTGACACCAAGCAAAGCGCGATTCAGCCGCTCTTGAACAGCCTGAGCCAGCTCTTCGTCAAAGAGGCTCCAGTTTATGTCGAAGGACATGGCGCACACCTCGAATCAACACCGCAAGCAATAAAAAAAAAGAAAAGGAAGAGAAGGAAGCTCTGCGAAGAAATGAGCAACCACGACGAGCACGGTGTTGACTGCGGGTGTGCTGGTAGCAAGGCAGCGACCTTGTATGCGCAGGATCTGTCTGAAGTTGACTTCTTGAGATCGCTGGCTGGGGCTTGTGCCTACGGCAAGGTCGATAAAGCACGCCAGTTGCTGGCTGCAGGAACAGATCCAAACGAAACCGACGCCTCTGGCATGACGCCGCTGCATTATGCTGCCGGCAATGGGCATGTCGAGCTCTGCAAGCTCCTGCTGGCGGCCGGCGCCGACCCTTCGCTTCGGACCCGCAGCCTCAAGATGACTGCGTTGGACAGGGCGAAGATGAGAGGCCACTCCGATGTGGTTGAGCTCTTGCTCCTACAAGCCCCGAAGGTGGTGGTGGCACAGGACAGTCCAAATTGAGCTATCTTTCTCTGGTCATTCAGTGAGCGAGACACTCGATATCACTTTGACCTGTTCTCAGTCAGCTCTCATCTTTCGATTCCACGTCATTCACTAGTTTCTTTTCACCAGACAACAGCAACAGCAACTCAGTATCGCAGCAGCAGCAGCAGCAGCAGCAGCAACAGCAACAGCAACAACAACAATGGCAGAGCAGAAACCCGTTACCGTACTGGCGCTGGCGTTCGATAAGCTCGAAATCCTGGACTTGTTTGGTCCGCTCGAGCTCTTCAGTCTCGTTCCTGGCTGCTCCATCAAGCTCGTTTCCATCGACGGCAAGCCCATCCGCACCAAGGCCGCCATCGAAACCGTCGTCGACTACTCTTTCGACAATGCTCCAACCAATCCCGACATCTTCCTTGTTCCCGGCGGCTTGGGCACGCGTACCATTGTCCACGAGTCCGTTTACACTGACTTCATCAAGCGCATCGGCGATGGCGCTGGGGTCGTCCTCTCGGTGTGCACGGGTGCTGCGCTGCTTGCTCAAGCTGGTTTGTTGGATGGCCGCCGCGCTACAACTAACAAGCGCTCGTTTGCGTTCCCAATGAAGTTCGGCAAGGATATCGACTGGGTATACAGAGCTCGCTGGGTTGAAGACGGCAAGTTCGTGACGTCGAGCGGTGTGTCTGCTGGCATTGATGCTGCCGCTCAAGTTATCGAGAAAGTGTGGGGTCCAGAGATTGCCCGCCAGTCGGTAAACGCTGCCGAGTATGATTGGCATACGGATTCTAACTGGGATATCTTCGGTCAGCATTACCAGGACCCAACTGTGCCAGTGGCATCCGACAATTAATAGTTGCTAACTGAAAGTTATGAGATA
>MU602805.1:0-17643 GCA_025201865.1 Ramicandelaber brevisporus | reverse complement strand
GCCGAGAGCCCTTGTACGCTGCATTGTATATCGGGGGGGGGGAGTAGCGAGCATCGATGACGGAAGGTGCGACCAGGCGAGTAGACCGCAGAACCGAGCGGATGCAGGCAGAGTTGTGCTCAAGTAGCAATTGGGGGTGACCAAACCACCTTGAAAGAGGCGGCACGAGCGACAAGAAGCAAACAAGTGTGGACCGGCGAAGAGTAGGAAACGGCCGGCGAGAAGGGTGTCTACGCGAAGTGAGGACCGAGGTGGCGTAGACGACGGAGGCAGCTGCTGCAATAAACGGACGAGCAGACCGACGGGGACGTGGTTGTCTTGAAGGGTCGAGGTGCAGCCGACGGTGGCGCGACCAGAAGGCGCGAGCACACGCGTGCGGTGCAGAGAGAAGGGGGAAGAGTTGAGAGCAGGAAAGAGACGGTGCGGTTCAGGGACAAAGCAGAAGGACGAAGAGAGAGAGGAAGGGATGAGACACAGAAACAGACAGACACGGGAAAGGATGGTAGTTGTGCTGAGCGAGATAGCTGTGTTTTATACACTCGAGGTACAGTAGTAGCTGTAGTAGCACTCAGGAACGAAACACGGCTGACAATTGATTCGCTGGTTGATGTGTGTATTGATAGAGGAGAGTAGAGAAAGAACTACTTTACAGGCTGAGCCAATCGTGTGTTGAGAAAATCAAAGGAGTGTAGTTGTGTGTACTCTTTTCTACGCAGGGTGGCGAACCTCCTTTGATCGAACAGCGCCTCTAGCAGTATCGCTCCGTCGCTCCGTGTCGCACACTCTTCTGTAAACAGCGTGACCTAACTGTACCGCTCAGTGCGGGACTTTAGTGTCATTTTAATGTGATTTTATGTGATTTGATAGGAGGAAGTACAGAGAGGAGAGGATGCATTTTATGTAGCTGACGCGCTGCTTTTACGTAAAGTGTATGTTTTTGGGTAAGAAATTCTGGAACACTTGTAGGACAGAAGATTTTACGTAAAAAAACGGCCCACCCGTGTTGGTAAATGGAACTCGGAGAAACTTTTAAGTGAATCCTGAGAGCACTGATAGCGTGAGAATGCTGAGTCCAAACATAGAAACACATGCGTCATTGGCGGTGGTCGCTACTGCTATCACCTCATCCCCCGTCTCAGACAGTTTCTCCGAGTCTGTGTCACTTGGACACGGTCCGTATTCTGTAAGCGCCGGAACTGTGGCTTGGAAGAAACTTGCGGAATATATACACACAACTTCCTGATATCATTGGATGTTGTAAAGTGCGCGTGCTGTCGAAGAAGCCCGAAGAACGCCGAAAGCTATTGAACGCTTTTAAATCATTCAAGTCCGATGAACTCTGTTTTAAATGTTTCAAATGGTAATGAATAGAGTGTTTAAAAGATTAACTGGAAAGATACAAAGAAGTTGTGACTTTTATTGTTATTGTTTTTATTGGTTAAATGAACAGATCGAGCTCATGTCTGTGATATTCTCGTCTCCATTGATTCTTTGCACTGTCTTCATCCGACTCCTTCTGAGGTAACAGAGCAGATGACACATTCGGGTAGAAAGGAACCAGTGAGTCTTGGCTAGATAAATACAGCTGATTATAAACTCTCCAATAGGCTAATCTAACCTTCTTTGCCGGATGAAACAATCCCTGCATCAACAATTTCAAAATAACGCCTGGTCCAACCGCCAATCTCAGTGCATCAATTGCACTCATCACTCGTGTGATCAAATGCGGGGCTTCTTCAAAAATGTTGGGCCATACAAAATTGAGTAAATGGCACAAAGCATCTTCTCTACCATGTCCCCAAGTGCCCATTGCAATAAATCTAACTATATCGCATGCCTGCTGTCGGTGAACGTCTTCTCGTCCAGAGAGTGCGTGCTGGGCAAGAGTCGTGACGGAGTATGTATAATCACGAGATGAATCACCCACGTATTCAAACAAGAACGCAATTGCCTTCAAAACTCCAGATTGGATGTTCTGCTCGGGGATTCTGTACTCGTTCACCAGCACAGGAATGACAGTGAATGGGAAGCACATGTCAGCTACAATGGCTATTGCAACGGTTGTGCACACTCTCATTTGTCGGTTGCTCACTCTTAAGTTAGCTAGCAACTTAGTGAGCACTTCCTGTGGACCAACTGCGCGTGAAATTGAACCAATGGTGGAGATTGCAGCACGTCTGGTTGATTTGCGCCTGGATTCTAGCACATCAACCAACTCAAAGCATATTCTCATCCATTCGGAGGTTGACACGTGTTCTGGTCCACGTTCAGCAACAGTTCCAACCACTGCCATACAGCTCTGCAGCACTTTATCATGTCTATTGCGAATGATTGGTGTTAATCTAGTCACAGTTTCACTAATGGGAGGAACCATCCGTTCAGTGCCCACAGTATCAACAACAGTGCTTACAGCCTGGATGATTGAGCCAAGCACATCTGGATACTCCTCTCCAAAGTTTTCGCATAAAATCAATGAAACTTTATCAATTAACTCGTTTGCCTCACAAATGTGCATAATCTTCACCAGTTTGCCAAATAAATCTGCAGCGTGCATTCTCATTGGTGGATCTGAGCTGTTAAAGGCATACAATATACTCGAGCACATTCGCATCAAATGGGGCTGCATTCTAAGCTGCAGAACATTTACAATGGTGCCAATGCCTGATGTGATGATTGCTGCTGCACGGCTGCTGCCACTGGACGCCTTCTGTAGCTGTTCAAATGCAATCAGTGAGCCATCAATGATGAGAGTCTCCAGCCGAGTATCGACATCGGTCACTCCAAGCTCACCCACAATGCGTCTAACTGCATCCATAGCCATGCATCTCATTGGTTCAGATTCATTCTGCAAGTACTGTACAAATCTCTCTAAAATATCAGCGGCGCCACTTAGTCTCGCCAGTTCAACTGTTGTAGCTACAACCTCGGATGCATTTCTAGTGTCCAGAGCCATTCTTCTCGTCCAAAATGATCTAAAGAAGCCAGGAAGTACAGTGGGTGATATACTAGGATAGTCTAGTGCACCGCACGAACAACACTGTCTCAGTGCCTTGAGAACAACTCTCTTTGTGTCATCATTGTCGCTGTCCATTTCTGCCTCCAATATCGGCAGAATCTCCAAAGCATGATTTTGAGCCTGTCTACTGTCGTGATCCATCAGTGGAATGATGTTACCCATGGCCTGTAAGAATACTGTGCGAACTCGCCCTCGCTGTAAATGGATAGCTGGTGCAAGCTCTCTAATTAGCGGTTCAAACGCCTCGATTCCATATGGTGCAGATGCAGATGCCAGCTCAGCCAGAGCAGTTCCAGTCATTATCCGCACTCTATTGTCTTCATCACTCAGGCAAGGCTCGATGCATTCAACCAGTACATCCAGATGAGCCAATATGCCGCAGCCCATCATTCGAGCCAAATCCCTTATAATTTTCACACCAGTGTGTCTCGCTTGCCAGTGAGCTTCGCTTCTGCATGCCGCTTTCAAGAAGCTCGTAATCTGTCTAACACCCAGTGCAGTTCCAATCACTGCAAATGCCTGGGCACAAATGGTTCTGATTGATTCGTCTGTGTTTTTGAGATCGTCCAGCATTGAATTGATCATCACTTTCAACCCAACTGCCTTTGATAAGTTTGCAATCACTTCTCTGCCCTCGGCTATTCCCATTCTGTTATCCATTTCAATCAATGATGGCTGAATTATAATCAATATTCTGCGAGTAAATGGAGCCACCTGCGATCCAAATTTGAATAATAATCTGTCCAATACTCTAGTTAAAATGTGACGCTCCCCATCCTCCAGCCATGGCTTTTCTAAAAGCGATAATAGTGTGTCAAAGAGCAGTGTACATCCAAACGAAGCTGCTTTGTCAACAATAACTCGCTGAGCCTGCTTGCGAGTTGGAGCTGACCCATTCTTGAGACGCAATATCAACCGAAGCAAAGCATTTTGGCGCTTTTCAGAACGTGATAGCTCACGATGCTGTTGCTGTTGCTGTTGTTGTTGATGTTGATCATTCGATAGTAAAAGAGGAGCAAAGAAGTCTTGTTCTTCAGGCCGAATTGAGATGGATTCATTAGCAGATACTTGAATATCAAGCTGACGAAGGTCATCTACATTCTCAAATTGCATAGCTTCATCCTCTTCCTCTGCTGCTTCCACTTCTTGTTGTTGTGGCTGTTGTTGCTGTTGTTGTTGCTCGAGTTCAACTTCGTGATCAACAACTTCATCGTTTTCGGGAGCTTCGTCAAACCGAGATCGCTTCGGACGCGAACTGATTTGCACGTCCTCGACTGCATCTGGCGCGTCGTCAAAACGGCGGTTTCGTGATGCCATTTCGAAACAAGTATTATTGCCGCCGCTGTTGTTTTTTTTTTAATTCTTTTTAATAAAGTTGAGCTTGGGAAGTTAGAAATGGAATCAATCCACTAACTCGAACAGTAATGTGATATTGGATCAATTAGTGATGATAATGATGATAATGATGATGATAATGATGTTTACAGTTTATTCTTGTTTAAAATGCAAGTAAGCAAGGTGGTAATCATCACATCGACCAATGTGCTGCATTGATCTGGCGAGATCGATACTGCTTTGATAATAGCATTGAGCTTATGTCAGGATGGGTGTAAAAATGAACATTCGCACGGTTCGAGAATAGCACAATCCACCCCAGTCTCAGCACAGTCAGCGCCGACCGAGCCCAAATGTCGCTCTCTTTCACTCCCTCCCTGAAGAAGAAGAAGAAGCTCGCCGTGCTGTGGAACCAGAATAGACCGCCACGTGTTGGACTTGACTGCAAGAATAGCACACACCCATACACTTTTGCATCCGCTGCCTTCGCGTCATCCAGCCAACAAAAAAATCTGTGTGATTTAAAAATAGATCCACTCGCTCAGGCACGAGCGAAGCCAATATAAATTGGATCCAATCCAGCTCGACAGCGTTTCGAGAAAGAAAGAAAGCAAGCTACCACAACTACACACAAACTCGCTCTCTCGTTCTGTTCTGTTCTGCTCAGCTCAGCTACTCCTGCTTTCACAGCTACACAGATCTCTTCTTCATCAACTTTGCCACTTCACTGCAACTAACAAGCTAACCAAGCTGTCAACTCCAACTCCAACAACTCCAACAACAACAACAACTACAACAACAACATCAACATGTGTGGTATCATCGGACACGCCAACTTCCTCGTCGAGAAGGACCGCAAGACTATCCTGGATATCCTGCTGACCGGTCTGAGCCGCCTCGAGTACAGAGGCTACGACTCTGCTGGTATCGCTATTGATGGAGACTCCGAAAAGGAGGTGCTGCTGTTCAAGCAAGTCGGCAAGGTCAACGCTCTGCGCGAGATGATCGCCGAGAAGACCGCCTCCGAGGGCATTGACACCTCCAAGGTGTTCACCTCCCACGTTGGCATGGCCCACACCCGCTGGGCAACCCACGGCCAGCCGACCACCTTCAACTGCCACCCACACCGCTCCAACGCTCGCAACGAGTTCACCGTCGTCCACAACGGCATCATCACCAACTACAAGGAAATCAAGACTCTGCTGGTCAACAAGGGCTACAAGTTTGAGTCCGACACTGATACTGAGGTCATTGCCAAGCTGATGCAGTACATCTTCGACTCGCAGCGCCGTGCTGGCAAGGTGCTGTCGTTCCCAGACTTGACCAAGGCTGTCGTCAAGGAGCTCATTGGTGCGTTCGCCATTCTCGTCAAGAGCACCAACTATCCAAATGAGCTCGTCGCTGCTCGTCGTGGCTCGCCGCTGCTGGTTGGCATCCGCGCCGAGAAGAAGTTCCGCAACAACTTTGTTGATGTCGAGTCGCCAGATGATGATGTCAACGAGGAGGAGAAGGGCATGTTTGCCGAGGTCATCAAGAAGGGCGAGCTCAATGCCGAGCTGGCCAATGCCGCCATCCAGCGCCACGGTGTCCGCTCGTTCCTGATGGACAGCGAGGCGCCAATCCCAGTCGAGTACTTCTTTGCCTCCGATGCCTCTGCTCTGATTGAGCACACTCGCCGCGTCATCTTCCTCGAGGACGAGGACATTGCCCACGTTGCCAAGGGCGAGCTGCGCATCCACCGTCTGAGCCGCAACGACGGTCTGTCCAGCATCCGCGCCATCCAGACTCTCGAGCTCGAGCTGGCCGCCATCATGAAGGGCAACTTTGACCACTTTATGCTCAAGGAGATCTTTGAGCAGCCAGAGTCTGTTGTGAACACCATGCGTGGCCGCGTTGACTTTGACAACTTCTCCGTCACACTCGGTGGTCTGCGCGCATATCTGTCCTCCATCCGTCGCTGCCGCCGTCTCATCTTCATTGCCTGCGGTTCATCGTACCACTCTGCTGTCGCCACTCGTGCCATCTTCGAAGAGCTGACCGAGCTGCCAGTGTCTGTTGAGTTGGCTTCTGACTTCCTCGACCGTCGCTCGCCAATCTTCCGTGATGATGTCTGCGTCTTCATTACCCAGAGTGGTGAGACCGCCGATACTCTGTTTGCTCTCCGCTACTGCAAGTCTCGCGGCGCTCTGACCGTCGGTGTCACCAACACTGTCGGCAGCACCATCTCGCGCGATACCGACTGCGGTGTCCACATCAATGCTGGCCCAGAGATTTGCGTTGCCAGCACCAAGGCGTACACCTCCCAGGTGATTGCTCTCGTAATGATGGCCATCCAGCTCAGCGACGACCGCGTGTCCATGGTCCAGCGCCGCCGCGAGATCATCGAGGGTCTGAAGCAGCTGCCAGAGCTCATCAAGCAGGTGCTCACTCTCGACAACGAGCTTAAGGACCTCGCCAAGGAGAAGCTCTACGGCCAGCGCAGTCTGCTCATCATGGGCCGTGGTTTCCAGAACGCCTCCTGCATGGAAGGTGCCCTCAAGATCAAGGAAATCACCTACATGCACTCGGAGTCCATCCTGGCTGGTGAGCTCAAGCACGGCCCACTCGCTCTCATTGACGAGAACATGCCAGTCATCCTCATCATGACCAAGGACTCGCACTACCCGAAGGTCCAGAATGCCCTCCAGCAGATCACTGCGCGCAAGGGCGAGCCAATCATCATCTGCAACGAGGGCGACGACAACATCCCAACCCAGTACAAGACCATCCGCGTCCCACAAATTGTCGATGCTCTGCAGAGTCTGCTCACTGTCATTCCACTCCACTTGCTGTCGTACCATCTCGCCATCCTCAACGGCATCAACGTTGACTTCCCACGCAACCTCGCCAAGTCCGTCACCGTCGAGTAAGCAGCAACAATAACAACAGTAACAATAACAATCACAATCACATCGCTAAATTCATCTGTTTTTGTTTCTCGCTTCGCTAATCGCTCTTTATTTCATTTCTCTTTTTTTTTAATTCGTATCTCTTTTGTGAAGCTTGCGCTCAATCTGAGTGAGTGAATGAACGAGTCAGTGAGTGAGTCAGTGAATGAGTCAGTGTGTTCTTCTGATAGTGGATGGTATGTGTCAGCCCAGTCTCTGTGAACAAGTGGTCTGCCCGTTCAGTAACCAGCCTTACTTGTATGTGTTCCTTATCTTTGCCTCAAAACTCGGGGCACCATGTGAGGGTACCTTGATAAGCAACCCCATTCTATTATTGGATTTGCACGCTGTCAAAATAAAACCGGACGCAATTGTTTTTTTTATAATTTTTTTGCGGGTTAAAAATATAGTGGACCGGGACACTACTGATTAGAAGAGTTCCTCAATGGAACTGTATCTAACTGGCTCGAGGTTGTTGGCTGGGCATGAACTGGAATACCAGAAACCATTGACAAGAAGTGAACCAAACTGCGCCGTATGCACACTTGATCCAATCCACTGTCGCCACACTTGCCTTGTTCGACGCCATTTCCATGATCATGACATGTTTGAACAAATTGTGACGTCGAAACACAATACGGCTCTCCTCGCCTGGCCACTGCTCATCTGTCAGAATGGCCTGTTCTGAATCTGTAACTCCGTACTTTGAATTATGGACCGCGGCAACTAGATATCGTCCATGCAAACCATTCGGCAATGCCTCGCGCAGCCAGAAGCGACCATCCGCATCGAAATGAACTCGAAACTTGATGTGCCGGGAAGCGGGACCGTACTGGCCACACAGAGTCGAATCACAAACTCCAACCGCACCCATGTCGCAGACAATATCAATGTTCACCACATCGCCTTCTCGAAGTTCAGTACCATCCATTGCATAGTATTTGCCGTGTTCATCGCATTCATCTGCTGATAAAAAGTTGATTGCTTTTACTTCTTTTCGGTCTTTCATGTCAATATTGTATATTTTACCTTTACACTGCTCTGCCACCTGCTGTAACTCTTTGAAGCAAGCAGGATTCGCACGCAAACTGCATATAACCTGATATCGGAAATTGTGAGAGCATTTGAACACTTGGCCAGTGGTCATGCAAACAAACCGAGAAACCGACATGTCATCCACGATGTTGAAGAAGTCCTGGTTCAATCCATGGCCATCAGCTCTCACGCGATCAGTCAGTGCTGAGATGTCATTGGATTCTGTTTTGGACATACCATCGAAGATGAAGGCGCAGTCATCAACAGGATACTGGTGCTCATCGACTGCATTCATCAATTGGTCAATATCGAATCGTAGCGACAAGAAAACAGCATGCGCACGGCTCTTATCACCAATTGTAAGCGGCTCATTCGTAGGTGAGCGAGCGGCCAACTTGACGAAACGCTCGAAGCCATTTGTATACTCCTTACCAGGTTCGAGATGGTAAAAGTGTTTGATAACTCTACGATGATGACCATAGGCACATTTGAACGAGCGCATGGATTGGCGATCGACAAACACAAAGTGAGAGCCACAGTGCACGGCAAAGAAGACCATGTGCGATTTGAGCGACTGCGACAACGCCTGAAGGTCAGGGCTGCCAACAAAGGCATATGAGATGAATTTCCCTGCTTGTCTGGCTGAGTACGGACCTCGCCAACAGTCGTCTTGCTCGTGAGCTTGTGGGATAAAGACAGCAAAGGAGTTCATTATAGTCGATTTGGTTCAAAGTGTGTCAAAGAGAAAGAGAAAGAGAAGAGTGAAGTAGAAGATGAGCACAACAAGCCTTGAAAAGGGAAATAGGGTTGAAAAAGTGTGGCTTGTTGCATCGGAGTTATGTGGCTATTGAGAAGTGACATAAGTCTGTGCCGAATCGTACTCCTGTATCTGACTTCTGCTGCTACTGCGATATAGAAAGAGTAGGTAAGCTCTTCTTTGGTTGTGCAAGGCAACACGGCTGCTGCACACAGTGAGCTGGATGGTGAAATACAGAGGATTCTGGCAATACCGAATAGAAGTGTTCAAAGTAAATAGAAGTTAGATTAGTGATTAGTTAAGTCTCGGCTCAATTGTATATGACTGTTGTTACCGATGAATGAAGATGTTGTAAAGACGACAGAGTTTCAGTAGATTCGGTCACTGCTTCTGGCTAATGGATATCGTTCTAATCACTGTAATCACTCAGTACTAACTCATCGCCATCATCGATATCACATTCGCTAATATGCTGACCCGTCGAGTTACTTGTGTTGACGTTGCTAGTGGCTGAGTCCAATCGAGTGATGAGAAAGTAGCTAGCATGTCTTTTCGATGAGCTAAGTCGCAGTACGAGAGCAGGAACTGTCAATAATTGTTCACCTCTATGCTCATTGCGCAGATGCTGGTGTCTAGAATTTTTAGTGGAACAACAATATCCGCAATCAGAAGTAACACACAACCAGCCTTGAACAATATCCTCATGTTGCCACTGATATGGATTGCGAATTGCTGCTGCGAGAAGTGGGTTGTCGATGTGCTGATTGATGTTGGGATCAGCTCTTACAGCTACAGCCCATTCTGGCAGAATAGAATTGCCAATCAATTTCTCCTTATATCCATGTGTCTGTTGCAAATGAGTAAGCAGACATTCTGGTACCAATCTACATTCGTGACATATGAATACTCCAGTCGGATTATGATAGCCACTCCTAGTACCATTAATGTAAAAGGAATCAACCTTTTTATAATATATCGTGGGTTGTCTCTTCTTAATAATTTGCTGCTGCTGATTGCTTTCATCGTCTTCACTATTAGCACGTTTCTGTCTCATCAATGTGCTATGAACATTCCGCATATGAGTACGAATGCTATTAATTGATTTCCATGTTGTTTTACAATCTGGAACTGGGCATGGCCACCGATCATCTAACGATTGACGGCTAAAAGCGAGTGTCTTGCCTTGTTCATTAATTACAACTTCCAGTTTGTGCTCGCGCCAATGTTTACTAAGTGAATCAGATGAGCTGAATACACGTCCACAATTAAGATATTCACACTTCCATTGCCTCTTCTGATTGGATGCATCTGTGGTTTCACTCTCGATAGTGTCATCTCCATTCTCATCTTGACTATCGTCGAGTTTGTGCTGACTTACTCTGTTACCATTGGTTGGGACGGCGCCGCTTGCTTGGTCAATATGAGCAATGAGAAAACACAAAGTTTGCCTTTTCGATAAACTAAGACGCATGACAAGTACTGGGACAGTTGTTAATTGTTCGCCTTGGTGAACGGCTCTTTTATGATTACTCTTGTTATAGCCTGTGTGGCTACAATATCCACAGTCAGATGTAACGCACAGCCAACCTGGAACAATATCCCGATGATGATGCTGCCAATGTGGTTCGCGAATTGCTGATGCGAGATGTGTATTGCCGGTGTGCTGATTAATGTTAGGGTCGGCATTCGCATTTACTGCACTTTCTGGTAGAGAAAAGTTGTCCATCGATTTCTCATCGTATCCATGTTTCTGCTGCAAGTGAGTGAGCAGACACTCTGGTACCAATCTACAGTCATGACACAAGAACACTCCAATAGTCTTATGATAACCACAGCGAACTCCATTCACGTAAAAGTCATCTACATTGAGGAAATATTGTTTATTCCGAGCTTTCTTTGCAGGAGATTGCTGTTGCTGTTGTTGCTGTTTCAAGGTACTATCGTGTGTTATCCGTAGATGTTTACATACACCTTTGACTGCTTTGAATGTTGATGTACAATTCGGAATTGGACATGACCATCGATCATCTAACGTTTGCCGAGTCAGAATGAAAACCTTACCAAGTATGTTGATATCTGTTTGAAGCTTGTGCTCATGTCGGTGCATGCAGAATTCGCCGTTTGAATTGAAACTGCGACTGCATCCATGATGCTCGCATTTCCACTGTCGCTGCTTCTTGGGAGTAGCTGATGCTTGATTCTGATCGGTAGCTTCATCGTCATCGTCGTCATCATCGTTCTCTGATTTGATGTAGTTATCCTCACTATCAGCTTCTGATTCAGACTCGACTTTGGTGTCAATGTCTGAATTATGCTGCTCGAGTTTGATATCAGCTGTTGTTGAGAGACTCGGCTCGAGCTTGACTTTCACGTCGACTGCTGCTGCTGCTGTTGGTTCTGCCTTGATCTTCACGGTCAACATGGCTGGCTGCTCTGCTGAACGCTGGGTAGATCTGCTGTTCTATTCTGTTGCTACTGCTGTTGCTGCTATTGTTGGTAGTGGTCAATCTTCAGACGAGTAGTTGAGATCAGGGAGAGCAAACCAGTCACCTCGAACAAACGCGAACAAAAACGACAAATCGACTCCATCATCCACATTGTATCATATTAACGAACTTTCATTACACATCCATCTACTCCTAACCCTCCTGTTATATCGTCTACGGACAGGATAACGTGTTGCCAGAGTCATTTGAGTTGTACAGACGCATGGTTGGACACAATATACCTATAGTGACTCGGCTTCATCCAGTCATCATTACAGCATCGTAGCTTTTACTGTTGTACAAAACGGAACTCCGCAAGAAAAGATCGCACAAACTTGCGAGTTGATCATCTTCATCTACTTTGTCGTTCGCCATCTCTTTTCAGCACTATTCTTCACAACAGCAATGAATATTAACAAACTACTCAATCCAGTGCCAAACAAGAAGCCGCGTTTCATTGAAGAGACTTTAGCCTATGACGAGTACTGGCTACCGACAGAATTGATTGCTTACATCATGACGTTGTTTCATTTTCATTTTCGACCCAAGTTCAGGTTTGTATCGAAGAAGTGGTATACTGCCTATGATCTTTATCTTCGTAATGAAGAGTTTAGTGATGAGGATCATGTATTTAATAAACGAGTGACGCGAGAGCAAGTCTTGAATGCATTTGTCAATTACGGCCGCCAGCTACACTGGCTGCGTGTTCATACCTCAACATTGCGTGAGATACTGGATGTCGAGCCGAACTTTACTGATTTAATCCCAAACGTCACTTTTATTCGTATCACAGTAAATGATGGTTTGCTGAGTCAGCGGTTGATTGGTGATTTTGTGATGAAGCTGGGCAAATTGAAGAAATTGATAGTCCAAGAATACGGATTCACTGCTGACGAGCATCTGGCGTACGAAATGGACAAAGCTGTTGCAGCCATGCCACGCCTTCGGGAAGTTTATTTCAGAAATACCGACATGGACTTCAATGTGTTTCCTGGGCCAAGTATGAAGGAAGTCGCGGATCAAATACGGCAGCTGGTGGTCTCGGTAGGAAGCATTGAACCAGGTATGGTTGTTTCAAGATTCACGATATTCAAAAATGTCAGGCGATTGGGACTTAGAGGAATCAGCAGTGTTGGTGTTCTCAAGGAGGTCACCGAGATGGTGACTGATGAAAAGAACTTTCCAGCAATGTATAGATTGGATGTGTACAGTGAATTCGACCTCTCCCATGCAAGTCCGATTGTCAACGAAGAGAATGGTAGCAGGGTAACTGCGATGGATCTCTATCTGAAGATTTTTAGCATTCGGCGTCCACGATATGTGCTTCGTGTTGGCTTCATTCTTGGTGCCTGCTCAAAGAATAATTCAGAGCTGATTGAGAGAGAACGAGAATTCGTCGTCAATATGGGCAAGACTGGCGCCGATGTAATTGCTGAATTGGAACTGACACACTACACACCAGTTGGCGACTACGATCCATTGACGACGTTGTTCTACGAGAGTGCAGCACGTTATCCGAAACTTCTATTCCTATACCCCCATGTCTCTCCAACGGCTGTCACTGGACCGCGGTTGATCAAGGCTTTGAACAATCCGTTCTTGCTTCCTCATCTTATTCAAGCGATCTTTTTTGTTGATGGTATGCAGTCACCAGAGTGGGTTAAGGGATATAATCCAGTTGATCCCTCTCGAGGAATCCTATTTTCAATCAATGAAATGCAGCATGAGGATGAAACGCGGATGATAAATGAGAACAATAATGGCATTACTCCATCTAGATTTCTTTGTTGAAAAGTTCACATACTCATTCTTCATTGCTGCATCACTGTAACGTTTATATAAAGGTAGCAGATGAGCTTCAGCACAGACTGATGCCACAGTCCCAATACTTACGACTACTGTTTGTTCAAATAGTGTTAAAAAGATAGTAATAAAAATAACTGTGAAATTTATACAATGCGATGGTTAGTGAATAGATGATGCACCATTCTGTGCGAGGATATCGTGCCACTGCTTGGCGGATTTTATAGCCAGTGCAACTTCAAACACAGACGGTGGATAGCTAGGCACAATTTGAGAGGCAGAATGCCGGAGCAATAGTGCCTTGTTGTCCAAAAACTCAGTCAATGTGTCCAACGTTTGCCGGCAGCCAAAGTACTTCTCCGAGAGCTTCTCAATAGCTGAGGTGGCCGTTATTGTTTGTAGCATGGCTTGCTTGGCCGAAGTGCACAGCAGAGACTTGAGAAGGTGAACATGCAACATGCTGCCCTTGCGCTGAAGAGAGTCAATCAGTGGACGGCGCACAACTATCAGGAAATCCAAAAGCAGCCGCGAGATTGAGCTTGGAATGAGTCGGACTGAAGTTGATGTAACCAACGCAATGGTGTCATTGTGGAGGAAGAGATTGCGCTGTCTGTCGAGGTTGATGATGTTGATGGATTCCAGCTCACTCTCTACCATGAATGGTGGACCACATGTTAGAACAAGTAGAAACAAAATGTACCGCAGCAACCGGTCATGTCCATTCACGAATGTCTGGTACTCGGGTGAAGTGGCGGTAGTTGTTGAGTGGTCACGTAGGGCTGAATAAAGTGCTGGCGCATTCTGCTGTAAGTGACTGTAATAATGCTGTAATTCTGTTTCGCAAACTGAAGTCATGTGGATGCCATAGCCAGGCTCAGTGTGGCAGAAATCATCCAATAGCTGACCTCCTTGCTGGGTAGGTAGATATCGGCTGTACCCGTAAGTAAGTTCTCCCAGCAGCCTGGTGGCATTATTCAGCACTCTGTTAACTGCTGTACACACTGTAGGGAATCTAAGTATCTCAGCTTCGAGCTGCCTGATATGAAACATATTCTCCCGCACACGAGGAGACTGCTGCTGTTGTTGCTGATGTTGCTGATGTTCATGATGGTGATGTTGCTGATTATGTTGCTGATTATAATGCTGATTATGATCATGATCATGATGATTCTGATACTGTTGTTGCTGATGCTGGTGTGGACGTCTTCTGGGGTCTGATGAAATAGAACTAGTTCGTACTACAGGCTGTGGAGTTCTTATTGGTGTTTGTGTGATGCTGGAGGTTGCGGCAGTTGCACTAGAGGCTCCATTAGTGGCTCCATTAGTGGCTCCATTCACATCTCTATTGACTGGTTTGGGAAGCTGTCGAAACTCCTTGTCGGAAATTGAACGTCTTTTGTTGCCATTGCTAATGTTGCCATTGCTACTACTATTGCCAATGCTGCTGCTACCATTGCTGCTGCTACCATTGTTGTTACCATTGCTGCCCCTGCCTACATTGGGGTCACTGGCCGATGATGTTGATTCTGTGGTTTGTGTGCTATTGAGAATGGGCTCGGGTAAATGAAATAGCAGGTAGTAAACATAGCCACGACTGACCAGGGCTGTTTTCATAATAATTGCTGCGCCGTACTGTCGGTTGTGACCAAAATGCGAGTTCATTACATGGTTTTTGATTTGATTCGCAGTAGATATAGCATATGTGCATTCTAAACAGCCATATCCAATCACAATATCGTCATGACAGGTTGTATTTGCACCAGTTGTCGGATCAGTGTTAATCTTCAGGTTCTGGTTAACTTCATGCTGATTGCTGTTTGGATTGTGACCGGCAGCGATGGCTTCAGCTGGCAGCTGGTCATTGGTGATATTCAAATCTGCCATTTGATGTTCATCGCGTAAATGTGCTGCGAGACTCTGAGGAACTAAGCCACAATCATGACATACAAATGCACCTGTTCTCAAATGATATCCACAATGTACATCACCAATATCCATACGCTTGAACAAACTCTCAAGTTCAGCTGATTGCATTGCTGCAGAATTCAGTGACAATCTAGATTTGGCTGGTCTCCGCTGTTTCTGCTGTTGCTGCTGTTGCTGCTGCTGCTGCTGCTCCTGCTCCTGCTGTTCCTCTTCTTGCTTAATCTGCACACCACTTTCCTGTTGCTGCAGCTTCTCCTGTAGTCGTCTTGATTTGGGTGGAGGCGGTTGTGGTTGCTGCTGCTGCTGCTTTTCTGGTTCAGGTTTCTTGTGCACAGTTCTGACGTGATTGCACACACCAGCTGGCAGCTTGAACTTTTCTTTACAATCTGCTGATATTGGGCATGGCCACGGAACATTGATTGATTCTCGGGTAAATGTGACGGGAGTGCGATTGACATTCATTGTAAACTCAGTCTGATGAGCTGGCTGATGCTTGGCGAGGTTCTCTTCGCTGTAAAAGATGTACGTGCACCCTTCGTGCGGACAAGAGATTGGAGCTGGAGTAGACCGCTTGCGTCCACGACGAGTCGAACCTGTGGGTGTCTCTACTTGTGGCATATTCGTGGCTTCTACAGTGATATCATCCTGTTGTTCCTGCTGTTCTTGCTGTTCCTGATGCTCTTGCTGTTCTTGCTGTTCCTGCTGTTCCTGCTGTTCCTGCTGATTTCCTTTGTCATCGCCAACATCATTGGTATCTATCTCCATAGCTGATGATACTGCTGATTCAATAGCTGAAAGCACAGTCACTGCAGACGTCTCCGCTGTTGCTGTCTCCGCTGTTGATGTCTCCACTGTTGATGCTGCTGCTGCTGCCGGTTGGGATTCAAGGGTATTTTTATTGTTGTTGTTGGCAGCTTCTATCTCTATATCCACCTCTATATCCATCTCCACCTCTTTATCTTTGTCTTCCTTGTCTTCCTTGTCTTTCTTTTCCTTGCCTTCTTCACAGTCATGAGAGGCAACGATCGACGAAAGATCGTCTCCATAAAGTACTACGGGCGAGTCGTTGGACTTATCACTGCTGTCTCGACGTGGTCGTCTACTACGAGACTCCACCTCGCTGTGCTCGTCGTCACTCAGTTGATGCTTGGTTGACATCGCTGTTTGGCTTGGTTTGGTTTGGTTTGGTTTGATTTGATTTCTGTCGCGAAAAGTAAACAATGCATACACAAACACAAACACACTTCTCACAAAGCGGATCTACTATTGTATCGTCAACAATCGTGGTGCTATCATAACAAACCACCTCCTTTTCTATTCACAGTACATTGTAACATCCTTCTGTCTCTGTCTCTGTCTCTGTGTCTCTGTCTCTGTCTCTGTCTGTTTCATTTCTTCCATTCCCGTTACACTTTCACAGAATAATTCACCACACTGTGCAAATATGAGGATGATTAGACTTGATTTGGACATGACCAATGCCATCATTGATTACTCGGAAACAACCAGTCCGCCTCTTCTTTTTTTTATAATTAGGAGATCCGCTGGTCCAATGAGGGAGAGATTCTGTTTGGTATTCTGCGCAGTTCATATCGTATTTCATTCAAACAACCTCCTGAATCCTTCACGCTCTGCTAGAAATGCCGCTGCCATCTCTGTTTGTCGCCGTCGTCCTCGTCCTCATCCTCTTCTTGCTTTTTTCATTTGCGCCTCATTGGTACTTTCCCCCTTTTGACTTCACACGATCACCTCCTTTCTCTTCCTTTTTTCTTATTTCTGATTCTTCTAATTCGCGTACTCCTGAATATGTTCCGGTAGTATATCATCTGGTTTTTTTTTTCTCGAGGTTCAACAACTGACGTACTGTGCTTTACTTCACTCCTTTTCTTCTCCTTTGCCGCTTTCCTCTCTATCCAACATGTCGCAACTGCAACAAACAACATCAAAGGTAAACACTATGTCAAATTTGAACAGCACAGTATATGAACAGCAACAACAACAACAGCGACAACAGCACCTGCAGCAACAACAACATCACCAGCAACAAGAACTTGATACTCAGTATACAAGAGCTCGTTTCAGTGCAATGTTGCCTTATGCTCAATCGTTACTGCGTGGTCAAGACACTCTTGACAACAAAGATGGCGATGCTGATGGCAGTGTTGAAATAGACTTTAGTGACATTAGTGTCAGTCCGAGCAGTAATGCAAGTGCGGAGCATGTACAATCAACCCCAACGTCACCAACCGCACAAACCGTAGCAATAGAGCAAACATGTGTTGCGCAAACAGTGGGACCAGCCTCCTCGCCAGCAAGCGAAGCCAGTCTTATTGTAATTGAAGAAACTGCACCACACAC
>MU602804.1:31710-48740 GCA_025201865.1 Ramicandelaber brevisporus | reverse complement strand
AACTGGGACGAATGGAAGGCTGTCATTTGGATTTCGCTTCCGGTACTGTTCTTGGATGAAGGACTCAAGTATCTCACCAGATCCGGAATGTACAAGCATCTCTTTGGTTCCACCATTCTTCAAGATGCCACCGCCACATCTTCTCCATCTGAATGATCTGAATGATCTGAATGATCTGAATGAGAGATGATACCTTAACGTTATACTTCTTCCCATCCATTTTTTTTCAATTAAAAAAAAACACAAGCTAATCTTGAAGTGCTGATCTTGAAGATGATCAACCTTAGATCGGTGCTGTGTAGGACGCATACGTGCGTGGCCCAGCCTGCCGTGCGACTACAGCTACTGTCGCTCACGCGCTCTTTCGCAACTTCTCGCGCCAATTTTACAGATTCGCCACAATCAACCACAACCACAACCACAACCACAACAGCGACGACCACTATCGAAAAGGAACCAAAAACACCACTGGTGTCAGCCATGCAAGGAATGATCAATGCCAATGGTCCGCTCTCAATCTCCCATTACATGCGACTCTGTCTGACGCATCCACGCCATGGCTATTACACTGGATTGCGCTCATCATCCACAACCAACTTTGAGCTTCCAGCCGACAATCCAGCGTTTAAACCGAGTGAAACCGACATTGACGAAACGATTGACAATGGCGCAGTGTTTGGACACAAGGGCGACTTTGTAACATCCCCAGAAATTAGTCAAATGTTTGGTGAGCTCATTGGCATTGGAATTGTGGCGGCATGGAGACAGCAGACAGCAGGCTGTGGACCGATTCCGATTCGGCTGGTGGAACTTGGCCCAGGCCGCGGTACATTGATGGCTGATGTACTGCGAACAATTGCACGGTTTCCAGATGTAGATGCCGCCGTACAAGATGTCGAATTGGTGGAGGCGAGTGAATGGCTGAGAGCATCGCAGCGCAAGCTGTTTTGTCCAGATTCGGAGCAAGTTGCTTTGGAAGATGCGTATTCCGGAATGCGGATTGAGCCAGTGGCTGGCGAGCGAACTTCAGTCTGGAAGACTCAATCGAAGGCTGGTACGATGAGACGATTCCATTGGCACGGATACTTGGACGATGTGTCGTTTGTCAGAGCAGCGATTGCAAAACCAGAGATTGATGACTACAACGAATCAGACCGCCAGCCCCAGACGAACTCTACAACGTCAGATCGATTCTGGCCGGCATTGATTGCCCACGAGTTCTTGGACACTCTGCCAATATTCAAGTTCCAGCTGACTCCAGATGGCTGGCGTGAAGTCATGATCGACGTCGATGAGTCTCCGGATTTGCCATACCACTTTAGATATGTCCTCGCACCAGGATCGTCACGGGCATCGTCAGTGCTGTTCCCAGCAATGAAAGGCACGGTTGACGCTCTAGCTCCCGATGCAAAGGTTGGTACACGGATCGAACTGTGTCCAGATGCTGCGAGAATTGTCAGCATGATTGCAGATGGCTTCAAAGGACCAGCCCCGCACTCTGTTGCCATGAAGCCATTTGGTGGCTATGCTCTGTTTATCGACTACGGCAGTGATAACGTAACTGGCGACACTTTGAGAGCAATTCACAAACACAAGTTTATCGATCCATTGAGCTCGCCTGGCATTGCGGATGTGACGGCCGATGTTGATTTTGCAGCATTGCGAAGAGAAACCCTGGCAAGCGAAGACACCGCCTCAGACAAGCAACAAATTGCATTCCACGGGCCAATGACGCAGGGTGATTACTTGCACGCAATGGGGATCCAGGCAAGACTGATGGCACTGCTAAGACATGCTAGTGATAATGAGACGCGCAAGAATCTGGCAATGTCGTATCAGCGGCTGGTCGATCCAAAGCAGATGGGAGAGATTTACAAGTTTATGACAATGACGGCATCTCCCAGGGATAACCATGAGTTGGCTAACATGTCACCAGTTCCGTTCCCGGCTTCTAAAGAGTAATTGAATGGATGTGTGAGCCACCACACTCACAGAGTGTTGGTTGATAACTTTAGTCTTAGTTTTGTTTACACTTTTATTTTGAAGAACACCGTTTCGCGTTACCCCGCAATCAGAGTGAGCCATCAGCCTTTTGCGCTCATAGATGGATGCGATTCCTTGTTTCCTTTCCTACTTTAAATCATCAAATCATCATTCATTCATTTTCAAGAAGAAGAAGAATAAGAAAAAGGATTCTATCTCTTAGCTGTGGCGAGTTGTTTTGTTTAGAGAGATGGAGAGGCAGCGGTGGCCGAAGCAGAGGCGACAACACCATTCTCCTGGAGCACGGCATGGAGAGCGTCGAGGGTGCGCTCAACATACTTGCGGTTCGAGTCGTAGGCAGTCAGACCCAAGTGGCCAATGCGGAAGTACTTGGTCGCAATCTGTGGATGCAGACCGCCAGCAATGACAACACCGTGGGCAGTCATCTTTGGCAGAATGTCAGCGGCAGTCAGGCCGTCTGGATAGTAGACAACAGTCAAGCCATTGGCCAAGTTCTCTGGCTTGGTCGGCACAAACTTGAGACCCCATTGGGCAATCAGCGTCTTAACCTTCTTGCTGACCTCGTGGTGAGCAGCAAAGGACTTGTCCATTCCAACAGCGAGCAGCTGGCGCAGAGACTCGTGGAGAGCAACAACGGTCTGGACGGCTGGAGTGGCAAAGTAGAGCGGCTTGCGAGCCTCGTAGGCAGCCATCACTGGTTGCCAGCGAGACCAGGAGACGTAGTAAGCAGCAACGCCGGTCTTGCGGTTGTTGGCCACAGCAATGGCCTTCTGGGAAGCAGCGACAATGGACAGGCCGGGTGGGCAGCCAAGAGCCTTCTGGGAGGCGGTAACGACGACATCGACGCCCCACTCATCGAAGCGAAGCTCCTCGGAGCCGATGGAGCACACGCCATCGACAATCACAAGGGTAGATGGAGAGTGTTCCTTGACAAGAGCGGTGATGGCTGGAATATCCATCAGGACACCGGTCGATGTATCGACATGAGTGATGGTAATCACCTTGTACGGGCCAGCCGGAGAGCTAGCGGCATCCTTCAGGGCGGCAGCGACCTGGGCCAAGTCCGGACGGTCGCCCAATTGAGCGCCTTTGATGGTAGTGACCTGAGCGCCGTAGGCCTGCAGGCACTCTGCGAAGCGGTCGCCAAAGAAGCCAGTGTTCAGGACGAGAGCGCGCTCACCGTGCTCCAGCAGGTTGGCAGCAACCATGTCCCAGCCCAAGGTGCCGGAGCCAGCCACCACAAACGGCTGCGCGGTCTGTGTGAACAGCACCTTGCGAACCATCTCGAGCGTCTCGCCGAAGATTGCGATAAACTTGGGGTCGACGTGCGACAGAGCAGGCGTGCCCATCCGGTCAAGCACGTCTTCGTGGAACTCGACGGGGCCGGGAATCATGCACAAGTTGTGCTCCTGAGCAGACGGTGCCTTTCCAGTGGTCATTGTACGAGTCGTTGTTGTCGTTGTTGTCGTGGTCGTTGTCGTGTATGAGCGTGCCGTAGCTTTGGTAGCTGAGGTGGAGGTTGTTGCAGTGGCAAAAGGCTGAAGATTTCGTGTGGTGGTTTGTAAGGGCGAGTTGTGTGGAAGTATCGAGCGCGTGCCAGATGAACAAGACGAAGACGAAGCAACAGCAACCAAGCTGACTCTGCCTTCTCCACCACGACCAATAGGCCTCGGTGGAGCGTGCAGAGCAGCCCTTGTCACACGGTTGAGCATGCTGTTATTAATGCTGCTGCTGCTGCCGCTTACATGAGGTGACGCTACCCTGACAACACCACCGCTACTGCTACTACCCTTGATGACAGCTAAAGCCCGGATAATCGACGACATCGGAAATACGAAGAATGAATTCGAACGGAATGAAAAAAAAACAAAACAAAAATAAAAACAAAAAAACTACGACTGCTGTAAAGCTCAATTGGCTGGCAGAGAGCAGTAAAGCATGTGATTATCTGGCAAGACATGCGTCATACAATAAAAGAACGATACGTTTAATCAAGCAAAACAAACAATGAGGATTAACTACCATGCGAAGAAACAGAGCCAGAGTCAGAGGCAGACGACAACGGGGAAGATGTGGACCGTCTTGATTCTGGCGAGGCGTTGACAGTTGCAATGTTGGACAGCGATTCGAACACTTCAGCTTCGAACGAGGAGGAGACAGAGTAGAATTCCATGGAACTGGTTGATGTGAACGATACTCTCGGCCGAAGAATGGCTGGATCAAAAGTAACCACAGTTTGATGGGTCAACTCTGGCAACTGGGGAAGTGTAGAGCGTTGTGGAGACGACAGCGCCGACAGGAACTGACCGGTTGATGTTGATTCCACTTCGCTCGCCTGCGTTCTGGCACTCTCACTAGTTCTATTGCCACCACCATCATCATCATCATCATCATCATCAATATCAGCCTCAGCTCCAGACTCATACTCATGCTTATTATTAGCCTGGTTGCTTACTATTGATGGCTGCTGTACCATGCTGCTGCGTTCACTGTTTGTGGCCATAGTCGAAGCTGTTGTTGTTGCTGTTACGGTCGTTGCTGCTACTGCTTGAATCCTCTCCATGATCGATGCGGCTGCTGGTATAATTGAAGTTGAAACACTTGCCCTCCTTGACAACAGAAATCCGCTGGTTGGCACTGTGAGCGACGCAAAGCTTCTCCGAGATGCAAGCTGATGGCTCAGGATTGTGTCATGCTGTCGAATAGCCAGAGAAACAACACTGAATGTTGCAGCTGCCAGATTCTTCTCGCTGCGATATGTTCTCCACAGCTCAGTGTCGCGAGTAAGCTGTCGAACAGTGCGAATAATGGCAACGATTGAGGCTGCAGAGAGTACAACATAGATGGCGAGAATGAGCGTACTGGTGACTTCGACCATCTTGTACAAGTAGCACAGCTTGAGAGCAGAGTCGGCTGTCACCTGGAAGTCGATTGGACTGGAGCCTCCATCTGCCGAGCGGTTGACATTTGGTGAGTCGCTGGTCGATGTCGATGGATCGTCAACATCAATATAGTTGTTTCTATCATCACCTTGTGCTGGTAGTGGAGAAGGAGATGGCGTAGAATCTGTGGATGCTGACAAAGATGTACCTGAACTAGGCAGAGTTGTTGACGATGCTGATAAACTGCTGGTAACAGTCCCTGTTGGCGTTGTAGGTGCTGATGACACTGATGATTCCGAAGTAGTTGACAATGAGGATGACGACGATGACGGCGATGACGGTGACGATGGTGATGATGACACTGATACGGTCGGATTTGGTCGTACGTTGGCAACTGATGTCGTAACCGAAGGAAACAACGGCGCTTTTGTTGTTGTGTTAAACTTCTGCGATTGCAGTACAATGCCTTTGGCTATGCTCAATCCAGATACAGTCGTTCGATTTTCAGCCGCTCCAGCTGTTGTTGGCTGCTGCTGTTGATGCTGTGCAATCGGATGGCCGCCTACTCTCGAGTGTTTCCAGTACGGTTCAGGAACAATCAGGCTGTCATAGAATATATTCGTCATAAACTTTGTCGATCGGTGGTCAATCATACTGAGTGGCAGTGCTGCTTCATCTGTCAAGTCAAATGACATTGTGTACTTGAATGTTTCATTAGATGCTGGAGCAGATGTTGGCTGTGTCTCGACAGTAGTGTTGCTCAGCGAAGCGGGGCTCTGATGACTGGTAGCAGCTGACACCGCAGCCTCAACTGTTCTCGCAAACTGAACGCAATCATACGACAATGGGACGAGTGGCTGTGAATAGGCGTAGTAAACTGCAACAATGAAGAAGGCAACCATACCAAGCGCAATGGTCAGAACGCGACACGGTGATAGAATGAAGAGCGGGTTCTCGTAAACAACGCCAGGATTGATGTATAGCCCATTGACATCTCCATCTTTGTCATCTTCTTCGTTTAGTTCTGCTGCTCGCTCGATTACATCATCGGCCGAATGAGTTTGTCTTACTGGATGTTGCTGCTGCTGCTGCTGCTGCTGCTGAGGTTGTGAGTGCTGTTGCTGGCTCTCCAATAGTTCGTGATGATGCTGGTGAAGATGCAAGTCGCGGCTTTGGTCATAGACAAGCTGAATGCGCATGATTTGAGCACCACCAATAATGCTGTACACCAATGCCAGCAACGAAGATAGAGAAGTTGCGATGAAGAAGAACAGCAGGATTCCCGAGACCACGCTTCTCGCACCACTAATGCGACTGACCAGAATTGACGATCCAGCGAGGCACCCCAGTGTGATTAACGATGTCACCAGTGCCAAGAAGAAGAGTAGTACGATGAGTGGAGTGCTGCTGCGCAGCCTAACTTGCTGCTCCATTGTTTATTAAAAAAAAAGAAAGAGAGAGTGTGTGTATGTGATGTTGTTGTTTTTTCTGTGTGAGTGGGGAAAGGGATACAGCAAAGGAAGATGGAGACACTGGAGAGTGTTGACAGCACGTCCGATTGTGCCCCAGCAGCTGGTTTCTCCTGTAATCATCTCAATAATTATCGTGCAATATGACTCCTAAAATGCAGGAGTAAATTTATATTGTGCGATCCGAATATCTGTTCAATAAAAGAATTTAGAGCCAGAAAAACACTTTTTGACATGCAAAACTAATATGGATTTCTTAATGGAGACCAAAAGTCGGGATCATTTGAAAGTGGCATATTAAACATGTTAAATTGTGATGGCTGAGACACTGTCGTTGTTTCCAGTTAATGGTATTATCCTAATCACTGTAATCACTCAGCACTAATTCATCGCCATCATCGCTCAGCACTAACTCATTATTATTATCATCATTATCGCCATCATCGTCATCACATTCGCTATTTTGCTGACTTGTCGAGGTACTTGGCTCAGTATCGTCGGTGACTGTGTCCAACCGAGTAATAAGAAAGCAAGAGGTTTGTGCTTTAGCATAAAGTAATCGCAGTACCAAAGCAGGGACTGTCACTAATTGTTCACCCTTATGCTCCTTGTATTGATGATGATACATAGACCGTTTTGTAGAGTAACAATAACCACAATCAGATATAACACACAGCCAACCTTGAACAATGTCTGGATGTTGCAGCTGGCTTGACTGGTTAATTACTGCTGCGAGAAGTGGGTTGTCGGTTTGCTGATTGATATTAGGATCGCTTCCAGCAATCCTAGCACTTTCTGGTAGAGCAGATTTGTCAATCGACTTCTCATCGTATCCATGTTTCTGCTGTAAATGACTTAACAGACATTCTGGCACCAACTTGCATTCGTGGCAAATGAATATTCCAGTAGCGTTATGATAGCCACAGAGAACTCCATTCGCATAGAAATCGTTCACCTTTAAATAATGACTGATACGTTTAGCTCTCTTGATAGTTGGCTGCAACTGGTTGTTTTCATCCTCTTCACTAATTGTACGTTTTTGTTTGATTGCTGTATTATGATTCTTTAGAATATGCACACAAAGGGAAAGAACTGATTTGCATGTTGCTTGACAATCTGGAATTGGACATGCCCATCGATCATCTGATGACTGACGAGTAAGAGTGTAGGGCTGACATTGTACAGAAACCACAACTTCCAGTTTGTGTTCGCGCCGATGTTTACAAAGTTGCTCAACTAAGTTGAATAATTGTCCACAATCTGGATATTCACAAATATAATGTCGTTTCTGATTGGATGATCCTGTGGTCTCATTCTGACTGGTATCGCCTTCATTCTCATCTTGAGCATTCAATCCCAAGTGGCTGCAGTCGAGTTTGTGCCATCTCATTCTGCTGCTACCACTAGTTGTGACAGTATCGCTTACTTGGTTAATGCGAGTAATTAGAAAGCACAGAGCTTGTGTTCTTGATAAATTAAGTCGCAGTATAAGTACTGGGACAGTCGTTATCTGTTCACCATGATGAATCTTTACTTTGTGTTTACTCTTATTCTTTATTGAATGACCACAATATCCACAGTCGGATGTAACACACAGCCAGCCTTGCACAATATCCTGATGACTTTGCTGCTGATATGGATCTCGAATAGCTGCTGTGAGGTGTGAGTTGCTGGTGTGTTGATTAATATTTGGATCAGCACTTGCGTTTACTGCACTATCCGGCAAAGCAGAGTTGTCAATTGACTTCTCGTTATATCCATGTTTCTGCTGTAAATGAGTGAGTAGGCATTCCGGCACCAGCCTGCATTCGTGACAAATGAACACTCCACTCGCATTATGAAAGCCACAACGAGTTCCACTCACATAAAAATCATCCACATTTTGGAAATAGTGTGCATACTGAGTCTTCTTTGCCGGAGATTGCTGATGATGTTGTTGTTGACGCTGTTGTCCCAGAATATCACCATGACATCTACGTACATGAAGATATACACCACTTAATGTTATGGTTGTTGATATACAGTCTTGAATAGGACATGACCATCGATCATTTAGCGACAGCCGAATCAGGGTGTAAGTGTTTCCAAGTATGTTAAGCTCTGTTTGGAGTCTGTGTTCATGTTGGTGCTTTCTCATACTACTGGCTGAGTTGAAACCACGACCACATCCAGGATGTACACATCTGAACCGTTGCTGCTTCTTAGGAGTTATTGTGAACTGGTCCTGGTTGGTGTCTTCATCGTCATCATCGTCACTGTCATTCTCAGATTTGATGTCGCCGTCATCTTCCGAGTCAGACTCGAGTTTGGTGTCAATGTCTGAAGTGTACTGTTCGAGTTTGATATCAGCTGTTGAGAGACTCGACTCGAGCTTGACTTTTACGTCGACTGCTGCTGCTGTTGTTGTTGTTGTTGGCTCCGTCTTGATCTTCACGGTCGACATGGCTGGCTAACAGCTGGGTAGATCAGCTGTTCTGTTCTGTTGTTGTTGTTGGTGGTCAATCTTCAGTCGAGTAGTTGAGATCAGAGAGAGCAAACCAGTCACCTCCTTTCGTGGCAGCAAACAAAACAAACGCGAATTAAATCGACAACACTACCTGCTGGCAGTTATGCACTAGCCACAAATATGATTAATCAATCACTCTGTTTTCTTATTACCCACCACTGTTCATACTCCATTGTATCCTCCGCTTTGTTTGCCCATTGCATTCTTTGTTCTTTTTTTTTATAGGGCTTATATGCAACTTTTTGGCTGGTTTTTAACGAGCTCGCACCACAACATCAAAAATAATTTACTCGCTTTGTAGATCGAGTGCTACAGTCGTAAATCTCTTACTAAAGTCCTTCTTCAATCCGGGTTGTTCAAGTTACCCACATGAGCCTTGGTCGGTTGCAGACACTTAGAGTAGCACAATACCGCAGCAGCAGTAACAGCAGCAGCCGTCGAAGCAACTTTGTCACCAGACTCCCGTCCGCAGTACTGTCTCGCTCATCTCCGCTTCAGTTAGTCTGTAGATCTCCTCCACTTTCACTCTTCATCTCGAAACAGCGACACTTTTCTACTAGCAGAGTTACATTAATGAAGGTGTTCTTGCAAGTTATCAACGCTCCATCCAGCGACAATCCAACCTCTTCGGTACTGGTTCATTTTGATAATCAGCGATATCTGTTCAACTGTGGCGAAGCAACTCAGCGCACTGTAAACGAGCAAGGTGTCCGCATCATCACAGCCAGCAATGTGTTCTTGACACGAACTCATTGGGACTGTCTCGGCGGGATGCCAGGAATGATGCTGACACTGTTTGATGCTGGTCTGAAGGGTGTCACATTGAATGGGCCGCCGAATTTGAAACACTCAATTGCGACAATGCACTCATTCTTGGGCAGAGCAAACGTCAAACTATCAATCAATGAGTTTATTGATGAAGTGCAGTTGGCTGCATCGAATGGCGAAGAACTGAATGAGTCAGTCAATGGTGGCTCTGCCGAATCTACAGCGGCATTTGACGACGGAACATTGACAGTTTGGCCGATTCATGCATATCCAGATGGGTTTGATCAGAGTGATATTGCAGCAGTATCCATTTCAGAGCAGGACGATCAGATCCGCAATCGATGGTTAAATATGATGTTTCCTGGTAACAACCCTCAGCAGCAGCAACAACAACAACAACAACAACAGCAACAGCAGCAGCAGCAGCCAGTAGATTCGATTCCATTGAGTCACAAGCGTGTTCATTCACCTGATATTGCAGCAGATGGTGAGAGCAGCCAGCCATCACAGCAGCGAAGCAGATCCAACAGCCGCAGTCGATCGCCACGGTGGGGAGTTCGTCCACTGCCTCCTACTGCTCCAACTCCAGTTGTCATCTCCTATCTCTGTCGATGCATGACAGTTCCTGGCAAGTTTGATGTCAAAGCAGCTGAGAAGCTCGGTGTAACCAAGGGTCCATTGCGCGGCCAACTGGCTAAGGGCGAGCCTGTTACTCTTCCGGATGGTAGAGTCATCGAACCTCATCAGTGCATTGGCCCGGCTCGACCAGGCGCACTCTTCTTGGTTGCAGATTGTCCATCTACCGATTACATTGCGGGTTTAACTGCGCATCCTCAGTTGTCGAAACACACTGCCACAAATGCGGCTGATGAGCATGATTTGATCAAGTGCATTGTACACATTGCAGGCAATGGCGTGTTGGATGATTCTCGGTATCGTGCATGGATGCGTTCATTTGGACCAGATGTGCAGCACATTGTTTGCGATGCCGATGCTTGTGGAAATCCAATCTTGTTCAAGAACCACGCCATGGCACAGCACAGACTCTCACTGCTGGATTCAGAAATTTTCCCGGTTCCAAGTTACAGCTTGAAGCCAGATCGCGAACTCTCTGCATTGGCTTCAGCCGAGGTTATCGAACCGCTCGACGGTCTCAAGATGGTGCCAGCCAAGAACATGCTTCGATACGAGCTGGAGCCTCGAACTGAACTCTCTGATGTGGAAGTACAGCCTCCATTCCAGACTGGAGTGTCAGAGAAGGGCGGATTGTTCCAAGCATTCAAGCAGGTTGCTGACAAGATTAGAGAGAAGATTGGCAGTATTGCTCCTGACAGTGAAGAACGCATCAAGCTGCTGAACGATGGCCGAATTGATACTACTGCCGAAGGATGCAATCCAACAATCTCGCTGCTTGGTACTGGCTCTGCGTTGCCATCCATGTTCCGCAACGTCAGCTCCATCCTGGTCTCTGTTCCAGGTTCTGGCGACATTCTGCTCGACTCTGGCGAAGGCTCTGTTGGCCAAATTCGTCGATTGCTGTCAATGGCTGGTGCCGACGAATGTATCAAGAGACTTCGCTGCGTCTACATTTCTCACATTCACGCTGATCACCACCTCGGCATCATCAACGTTCTGACTCAGTGGAATCGACTCTTGGCAGATGATTACTCTCGTCGACTGTTTGTGGTTGGACCACAAGCGCTGCTCAAGTGGCTGATTGAGCTTGATCAGTCTCAGGATATCGGCGTAGCGATTGGTCACATTACATTGATATCTGCCGAGCACTTCATTCCCGTCGATATGCGCAAGTCCTTGATTCCATCCGAGCGGTCCACTCCAAAGACATCTGAGCCGGAGCTGGTGGGCCAAGTAATATCAGAGCTGTGTGATGCTTTGGGTTTGGCTGCATTCCGCACTATTCCGGTGGACCACTGTCCTCATGCCTTCGGTCTGTCGCTGGAACATGCCTCTGGCTGGAAGGTTGCTTATTCTGGAGACACTCGTCCGTGTAAAGAGTTTGTCGAGCTGGGTAAGGATGCCACAGTGCTGCTGCACGAGTCGACTCTGGATGATGAGTTGATGGAGGATGCGATCAAGAAGAAGCACTGCACAACCTCTGAAGCGGTCCAGGTTGGCAAGGACATGAACGCAGGTCTCACCGTGTTGACGCATTTCAGCCAGCGGTATCCTCGGGTCCCAGTGTTCAACGACTCTAGCCGCGGTGGAGTGGGCATTGCGTTTGACATGATGAGAGTCTCGCTGGATAATGCATGGAAGCTGCCTCATTTTGTGCCTGCACTGGAAATGTTGCATGCGAGTGCCGCCGCTCAGGAAGATGCTGAAAAGGTCTCCACTGAAACTGAATCCACCTCTAACAAGCTAAAAGCGAAGCCAGCCAAGCCCGCCAAACCCGCCAAGCCAGCAAAGAACTCATCTGCAGCGACTACGGAGCACGCTCCTGCCGTGCAAACTAGTCCATTGCCACAGGCAAAGGCCAAGAAGGCTCGCATTGTTCAGAATGAGGAGCCGGAGAAGACCACAGTATCCGGCTCTGGTTGAACCAATTGAATTAGAAATAATAATAATAATAATAATAATAATAATAATAATAATACTTAAAAATGAAGTTATTACAAACATGGGGTGTCAATATATTAATGAATAGATACAGATTCGAGATAGCGAGAGAGCTGCGCTTCAGCAGACTTTTGAATATACAATGTGCGTTCGGACGGTGTTTGCAGCTTGGTAACGACACTCTTGTCCTGCAAATCCTTGTTCAAACCATCAATTTGCTGCCGAATTCTTTCCACCTGGTCGCAAACATACATGATGTTTGTCCGCAAATCTCCAGAGATGCTCGATGCATCTTTCAGCACCGCTGCCGGGCTCTCCAACAGCGTCTTGACCATTTGAGCACGGCCATGGACCACTTTAAGTGCGTCTCTGCGCTTCATTGCTCGATCTAATTGACGGTCGATGGCACGCTGGATGCCTTGGTAGGCTCGAATCTGCGCTCGAATGCCCGCCATCTCCTCGTCGATTGTCGCCTCGCGTGTCATCAACTCATCGCTATAGTCCGACAGCCGAATCTTTGGCGGCAGCATAATCTCTTCTTCGCCGTACTGATTAGACGTTGTAATCGGCCTCAGTGACTCCAATGACACTTCAACTAGTTTCTCCAGCGACACCTTGGATGGCGGAGGCAGGTTGAAAATGTTGCGCAATACGTAGACTTCAAAACGGTCAAAGCACTCATCCACAATCTTTTCGAGCAGTGTCTCAATCTGATGAATGCCGCGATCAACATCGGCAGATGGGCCAAGTTCGCCCACAATGTATTCTTCGAGTGATTTTGTCGCTGTGTAAATGAGAACATTGATGCTGTTGTAAATGTCGTCGATGACGTGAACAGGTAGAATTCCAAGATGCTGGATAGCAAGTTCCGAGCGAAGAGTTGCTCCTGTTGCCGCCTCCACTGGTTGTTGATGCTCTTGCTCCTTTAGCTGCTCCTTTGGCTGCTGTTGTTGGTCAGAGTTCATTTGTGTGTCGCCTTCGTTATTGTTGTTGGCAGTTGCTGATTTATTGATATTATTCTTCTGTTTGTTTGTTTTTGCTTTGTGTATTTCTTTTTTTTGTTGCTTTGAATTGAGTGGGCTGACTCAGTCAACTTTGCGGAGAAAAATGCACAAATAAAATCGGTCTCTCTCGTGGCCTATGTGCTTCTGAGTAAAGGCAAAAAAAAAACACCTCGTGTTCCTGAAGAAAAAGTGCTGGCTTGAATCTGGTTCTTTTCCTTGTCGATCGTCGTTTCTTGCATACTCCAAACCGCACAAACGCACACACACACAGATAGCCTTCTCCCCTCTCCCCTCCTCTCCTCCGACCTCCTCTCCTCCTCTCCCCCCACTAGCTCTCTTTACATATACCCATCTATCCATACAAACATACAAACAAACAAAAGTAACAAACACACTCAAGCTCAAACTCAAACTCAAACTCAAATGGCTGGCTTTTTCCAACGGTTGCGCTCGTTCATTCCTTTCCGTATCTTCAGGGCAGACGCCTGGGGAGTGAGCAGCCCAAGTGAAATCAACACTGCAGAAGCAGCCACAGCGTCGACTGAGCCAACAGTGCAGCCGTCGAAGAAGCGTGCTAGAGAAGAGGACGAAGATGATATTCAAACTGACGAAATCCTGCCAGCTCGTAAATTGGCCAAGGAAGACACTCAGGATACTGCAGAAGAGGTATCTGACAGTGCAACTCCCAAGCCATCTCTTGATTCTACTGAGCAGCCAGAGCAGCCAGAGCAGCAAGAGCAGCAGCCAGAGGAACAGGTAGAGGCACAGGAGCAGGAAGAGTCAGCACAAGAGCAGCCCAAGGCTGATGCTGAAGAGGAACAAGTCATTGAGACCCCAGCAATCATCACTCCGCCAAAGACACCAGATACTCCAAGCGAGCCACTGTCTGAAGCAGAGGCAGAGGCTGAAACCAACGCAGAATCTGCAGCAGCAGCATCCGAGGCAGTGGAAGAACCAGCTGAAGCCGCCATCACTCCAGTTCCTGAGCAGGCTGTAATCACATCCGAGACTGAGGTTGAGGGCAACATAGAGGCAACCACGGTGTCTGATGCGCTCGATGCGCTCGATGCCGCCGCTAAGGACATTTCCGAGGCCAATGCCACTCAAACTGCTGCTGAAGCCGAGGATGCTGATGAATCCACATCCGCCATCACTCAGCCATTGACACCTCCACTCTCCCCACAAATGTCTCCACCAATGTCATCTTCAAAGAAGAGCAAAAAAGCAAACAAGAAGAAGCAACAGCAGCAGCAGCAGCAGCAGCAGCAGCAGCAAAGTGCCGTTCAGAACAACTCTCAAGTCAATTCGGCATAATAATCTTGCAACAAAATAATAAAACAAATAAACAACCCATAAGCCGATACGTCTTTCTGACTACGCTATACTATGTCACTCTTCCCTTATCTCATTTTATTACTTTCTGTGTGTTAGTTTCCCCCTCACTTTCTTCTCTTCTCTCTTTCTTTCTTTATTCTCTTACTCTTTGATGTTCTCCCAAATTCGCTTGCTCTCTTTTGATGCCCCATAACCAATTGTGTTCATTTCTTACATCTACATCCCTACATTCTCATTTTAATACTACAAAAAACACTCTCTCAAATCATCAACAAAACAAATGTCGAAGGATCGAATTTAATGAGGGCTTTTCAACTGTGGTGGTGTGGCTAAATGTTCATCGTATCCTCACATTTACTGCAGAAGTTGTACTCTCAAATGCATCTCTTCTTGGATCATCAGCAGATCATGCAAACTGCGGATACTGCGCAGCGTACTTTGCTGTTGGGGCTGTAACGTCAGATTATGTCAGCACCAAAAGCTGGCATAAATAGTCCCCGACTGATCCCAAAAATGCCCCGCTTGCTCGCTCGCTCGAGTCTGTCGCCACGCCGAACGACAGTTTCCAAGTTTGACTTTTTAAACCTGCACTGCTCTCACCCTTCCCTCCCAGAGTGAGCAGGCACGCGCTTATCAAACAAAGTCAAACTACAATCGAGTCGTTTATAGATGGTCTTCGCCTCTGCTCGTCGCTGGCTGCGAGAGACGACATCCTTCCTAGTGTTGGATGACTTTCTTCCAATCGCCAAGTCTGCTGCCGAGTTGCGGGAGGGAGTGCTTCCTCGAGAGCAACTCATTGAGCGCTTTGATTATGAGAAGAACGATTTCGCATATCGTGAGTTCCTGCGTTCACCATGGTACCACACCCCAGCCACTGATATTAATGCCGATTCCTTGGATGAGTCCTCGTCGTCACCATCGTCGTCGTCATCGTCGTCGTCGTCGTCACATCCACAGCCGTCGTACACGGCCTTGGACATTGCACTGCGCACTGCGTTTGCTTGTCGTCGCAGTCTGGCGATTCAGACCATAACCGGCGTGATCTTCTCGGCCACCTTGATCGCTATGCCGCTGCTGATGCCGTACTTTATGCGCGAGCTCAGTGCAACTTGGTCCGACATTATTGTCCATCATAACGAGCACTCTGTGACCATTGATTGGGATGAGCTGGTTGCGCGTGTTGGCTGGCTGGCGTTTGTTGCCTTTGGTGGTCTGTTCCTGCCGGGCATTGTTGGATCCGTCATTCTGATGCATAGTATTCTGTACATGAAGCGCACACAGGCTGTTGCTCATGGCGCCATTGCTCAAGCTGCCTTTGAGCGTCTGGTCAAGATGCGTCTCCCAGTCCATCCTAACAAGAGCCTCGACGGCGGCAGTGATGCCCAAAAACATCAGCAGCCTGATATGGTGAATGCCGTTCTAAATGACACAGTCAATGTTGGTACATTCTACTCATCATTCCACAGTCCACTTCAGTTTACACTCCAGATTGTTTCTATCCTCTACGTCCTTTATCGCTTTGTCGGGCTCGCTCCCACTGTGTGCGTTGTGGCAGTGATAGTGATCGCCGTTCCAACCATCATCCGATTCAATCGTAATCGCATCGTTCTGCGCCGAGAATTTTACCATCGCAGGGACGATCGCGTTGGTTTGGAGCAAGGTCTGCTCAAGGTTATGAATATGCTCAAAACGTATGCATGGGAGCAGCCATACCGCCAGAAGATTGACGAAGCTCGTACTCGCGAGGTGGATGCATTGTGGCCATTCATGTACTGGAGCGCCATCTCTGGCCGTCTTCTTGGCTCGCTTCCAATTCTACTCTGTGTGGTAACATTTACTGCCGTGTTTGCATTCGCCGAGCCCAAGCCGAATGGTGAGCCGGTGCTGGACATTCCGACAGCATTTGCGGTGATTGCTGCGGTCAGCAGAATGTCGGATCCATTGAATCTCTTGGCAATGTCTATCGCTGACTATTTGGAGGCAGTGGTTATATTTACTCGCATGTCAATGTTCTTCAGAGACTCTGCTACCGTTGAGATCGAGACTGATACATCTGCCAAGTATACTGGAGATGATTTGAACCTGGACTCGGCAGTTTTCAGTTGGGATCTCCATAGTCGCAGCAGTGGTATCAACGCCACACTAAATGGAGATAGCGAGACAACTCCCCTCATCCAGCCGACACCGTCGCAGGCTGCTGAATCTCGCTGGTTCTCACTTGGTCCAATCTCTCACACTTTCAAACCTGACTCGTTCACTGTCGTTGCTGGTCGAGTTGCAAGTGGCAAGTCCTCGCTGCTCCTCTCGATTATGGGCGAGATGCGCCGCGTTTCTGGCCAGGTTACTCGTCCAGTCTCTGTTTCATCCTCTGAACGCACATCCATTGCATATGTCGGCCAGTCACCATGGCTGCAGAATGCCACAGTTCGTGACAACATCACATTTGGCCTTCCATTTGATCAAGCTCGCTACTCACGCATCGTCA